>CM052143.1:14340415-14479311 GCA_028454255.1 Halictus ligatus
AAAAATTTTAATCATTCCACAATTAGTTTTCCCCACTGACCGTTCGAAGACCGTTCGAGGATTGGCGTGACAGTCAAGGTCAAATGCCTGCCGGCCCCCTTATACAAGTAGTTCGTATTCTGCTATATTAATACCACAGACGAGGTATAGGATAGACCTAACATCCAATGCATTTTTGTGTCCCACGTTTGTGAGGTCACGTAACCCCTTTACCATTTTCGTGTCACATCCTGTATTACCAACTGGAACTAAAATCTGCTGACGGCGTCTAAAATTAAAAATAGCTATATGTAGTCACTGCAGTCTCGCGAATACAATAGAATATTGTTTTCTAAAACGCTTTAACGATTTCAAATACAAATTTTGATTATTATTAGTTAAACTCTATGTTGGGAATGAATAACAAATTAATAAAACTGTACGTACAATAAAGAATATTTTTAACGTCAAAATTCGAAATATTGTAAACAGCCAAATATTAATATGTACTTTATAAATGTAATGTATACGCGAATAAATTCATTGTTCAGAACTGTATTGTTATTGTTACAGGATCATCATTTTGTTCCTATTACTCTGTCCAACAAAATAAAACTTTTTTCGAGTTTTGCAATATCTGTTGTAAAATATTACATTGTTACAAAAATCATGTGTGCATTACGTAGCAAAAGATAAAAAATTTTTTATTCGTTATTCGAAGGTTCGAATAAAAAAAGTATCGTTATTCGACGTGTATGGAATAAATAATTTTATTCGACGAGAATTTATCCGACGAATAAAGATAATTTTTTTATTTGAAGCAGATTTATTCGAACTTTGAATAATTTTTTCATCTTTTATCTGTATCTTTTATTCAAATAACTTTTGCCGAGCGTCGAACGTCGAAGACCCAGCGACTGACAAATTGCATTCAACGAAAACGGATGGAGAATCGCGTACGAATGGAAGTTTAAACTTTCAGATTTTTCAATATATCTTCATAAAATTATGACGAGCGAATAGAGGGGATTTTCCTGATGAAAATGAGTCCAAAAACGACATCATTTGGATTGGAATTTGTTTTGGCAACAGTTATGAAGAACCGAAATGATGTTGTAACTGTTACGAGAATATCGGTTCTTGTAACAGTTACAACATCATTTCGGTTCTTCATAACTGTATCAGTCAGAATCGATATATAACAGTTTGAAACATCTATATTCAGAACCCATCCAATCCCTGTCATGAAAGAATAATTGCAAGCGGCAACGACTAAATAGCCAGTAGTTACAAACTTTGGAAGTGAGAACGAACAGGTTAATGTACACATATAATATGTATAAATATACCATTTCTTTTCTTGAGACTGTCTCTACTTTCTGAATTCTACATGTATCGCATATTACTTTTTAATAAATATTTTAAATACATAAAATGGTACTATTTATTACATCCTGTGTTTCATATTAGGCACTAATCTTTTTTATGCAGACAATTAATAAAAATGGGATTATTAATAATCACTGTATTATTTTGTGGAATTAGCTATGAATTCAAGCAGAATATTTTATCTCTTTTTAAATGCAATTCTTTCTGTTTCTATACTCATTTAAAGCAGAATAAATGCTTTTTCAATTTATATAAATAAACTTTTATTTATTGATAGTAAACAAAATAATAATTGTTGTTGAAAATTTAAATACCTATTTAGCGCTATTTATATCTTGAAATTGATTCATATAAACTGTTGTTGGCTTCTTTGAACCTTTTGCTATCAAATACAATTTTCAAAAAAGGACGGAAAAATATTCAAAAGATTGTAAAAAAATATTTTAATGACAGTTGTTATGCGAGGTTCCATATTCGTTACAAGTTGCTGCATGTCTGTTATTATCGATAATTATTATCGGTATTGTTATTATTTATAAACAATTGCTTCAAAACTGATAACAATAATGGTAAGAGATCAACTACATCTGAACTCCTGTATACTTGTATCATTTAACGATAAGTCAGATCAGCAATAAACAGAATTTTATTTTTCTTGCACAACTTATGAAAATATTTGGAAGGAAGAACTAATAATTGTATATGTAATGTTAACATATGATAATAGACACGCTGCAACTTGTAACGAATATGGAACTTCGCATAATAGCTGTCATTAAAATTTTTGTTGACAATCATTTGAATATTTCTCCGTTCTTTTGAAAATTGTATTTGATAGTAGAACATTCAAAGAAGCCAACAACAGTTCATATAAATCAATTTCAAGATAAAAATAGAGCTAAATAGGTATTTCAATCTTCAACAACAATTATTATTATGTTTACTATCAATAAATAAAAGTTTATTTATATAAATTGAAAAAGCATTTATTTAGCTTTAAAATGAGTATAGAAACAGAAAGCACTGTATTTAAACAGAGATGAAATATTCAGGTTGAATTAATCTGTAACTTGGAAAATAGCCGAAATACGCGCTATGGATTACACGGCAGTAACAGTAAATTGGCAACTATGCGTCGAATGAACTGTAATTCAATACAATTCCTAAACTCACCACTCTAAATCGTAGAGGTTATACCAAAACCTCTGATTTTTTGAGCAGTCAATATTTCAGAACATGAGACAGGAAGTCCCATAAGATGTTAGGTCTACCCTTGTATCTCGTCTGTGTTAATACGCCACCCTTGTAAATTCAATCTTTCAAACTTCGCTAGTTCCATTAGTACACCGGTGCTTAATTCGCGGCGGATAAAGCCAGTATCAATTCGTTTCAACTTCTGTACGGCTGGCTTATGGGAATCTCGTATCCATAGTATATGTATCAGTGGTCCTGGCCACTGCGCGGCGGCACTCCCGTGCCCGTGCACGGCGTTCAACGTTCTTCCACTGTATGTTGCGCTGCGTCTTGCGGCTCGCCGCAGTGACAGCGTGTCTCCTCTTCTCTATTGATGCAGCACAGGTAATGACCGAAACTTCCATGCAGGAATGCTTCATATTACCCCACCCTGCTTTTATCTTTCCGGGAGACAACCTTGTATATAGATTCCTAGCTCCCGCCCCCTTCTCCCACACTCCATAGGAGCATGATAAGGTGTCTCAAGAGTGGGAAGAGAACTCGCATGTAGCTCGCGAGCCACAAGTTATCCAGATCTGATATAATATGTGAAAACTGTACTTTAAAGAAAAGTAAGTGAAATTTTGGATCAATTTGGTCCTAAATGTTCACGAAAGTTAACGAAAGTATTAAAAACGGGAATAGTAGATACTGAACACTAACACGTGTAAGTTTAGTAGTTATATAATTCTTGTAAGTTTTATTACAGTAAAACTATGATATATACACACAAAAAGCGACTTATAATAGCCCATTTTTCACAAACGCAATAAAACACTGTTACATTGTTTTGCATATCAAATCATTCAAATAAATAAATAGTATCATATTATTTACAAATAAATAAATCTTATAAAATAACGAATATGTCCTATTTGGACACCTTAAAAATTTAAAACTTACCGCATAATTATCATGTATTTGCAAATTTCACATTTATATATTACCCACGTTCGATCAAGTAGTTACAACATGGAATGCGATATAAATTAATAAATGAGTGAGTACGTAGATTAGACTTTAATACAATAGACACAAGAAAAATGAGAAATATATAAATCATTATCCAAAAATGTTTGGAGAAAATTTGATATGTAATGACAACATAATCATAAACATTGTCATATAATAACAATTTCTTCCATTGATCAGTTGCATTCTATAAGAAAAAAGTGTGCACGGAATGGGAAACCACCGTTCACATCTATAACACTTCGTTGTATTTCTAAGACCGTAATTTCTATTCGCTTTTAGTGAAACGAGTGCTACTACATTGAAGGTACTATAGTCTCTACACGATGAATGTTCCAAATATTTAGCCTAGAATTTTCCCAGACCTATCCCCACTACCGCGGTGTATACGGAGGGGCCGCGAAGCTCGAAAGACCTCGGTCAGCAAGGTGTGTAATCACAATACGGGTGGATATATCGGTGTGAGACCAGGAGACCACCACTAATCCGATAAAAAACTTCTTTATTTTTAATTATGTTTTTATGGAACTTTCGCCAACATATTCGTGGTATTTTTCTAATGAAAAGGATGCCAAACATGATACGATTCTATTCTATTACTTTCATTCTATTACAAGGATATGTTCATTATGTCAAATGTAAACATTGGTACGCTTTTTATGAAGAACATTCTTTATGACAACAGTTAAATATTTCAACAACGGTAAATTTTAGGACAAATACACATTAGTACTATTATACTCAGAACACGAAACATTTTTGACATTCGACCATATGACTTTAATTTTTTTGTTTTTGAGATGTTAGAACAATTAATTTACTACATGACGTGAAAAGAAATTTTGAACAAAATTTCAAGTGGTCGGAATTACAAAGAAATACTAAAAGTTGTTTACAACTTTTTAATGTGCGCATATATTGAAAATTTAAAACACAAATTTTGTAGATCTGTGTACACGCATAGATAGATGCAAGAATCCTTAGATCCAGATCTACAAAATGTATTTTTTTAATTTTTAATATAGGCCTACACAAAAAGTTCACTATTTTCTGAGAGAAATACTTTTACGTCTATTGCCTATCGTTCCCGGACGCGGACTGGTGGTGTAAATACACCACTGATTTTATCAGAACAGAAAGGAACGTACTGGAACGGATTTGAATGGATAATGGAAATCGACTTTTAAACGTTACGGCGAGAAAAAACGTCGCACGGAACGTGTTAAAGTCCTGAGCTCACGCCAGTCTTTCATCTCTCCCGAATGCTTCAACTCTCCGCGACACTTTCTTTTCCATACGCTGTCCTTCTTTGCGTCCCAAATTTTCATCGTTCATGACACAAATAAATATCATCAGAATTATAAAATAATGAAGTTTTGTTATCGAATTGGTAGTGGTGTCCGGTTTACACTCCTCAGCGACCCAGGTATCTCGAGCCCCTCACGAGGTATACCCTGCGGTAGTGGGGATAGTTCTGGGACAATTATAGGCTAGATATTTGGGATATTTATAGAGTAAAGACTATATAAAGCTTTGTAGTAATGTCATCCTACGCAACTAATTACAGAATCTGTAAGCGAAAAAAATCTTAACATGCGTTACAGTTGACGGTGAAAACAATCCAGACGTGAATAGCAACAGAGACAGAAAAATTTGATGAAGACAATATCAATGCAATAATAAATGTTGAATAAAAGTACAATAAAAAATGTAAACTTCTTTTGTGTTAATAGTTGCCACACCGATATTTAACCTAGATCTACGACATTTGTGTCAATTGCTGAACGCAGCATGAGTTGGGACTTCATCCGATTTGCCCTCAATGTCTTTCACTTATAGATGAATACATTTAAACATTCCACATCAAGATCAATTAAATGTGTTCTGTACAGCTAAAAGTAATCGTTGCATTTTATGCACAATTCAAAAACTTTGAAACGTCCCCAACGGTACTCTAAATAATGTAAAACGAAATCGACTATTTAATTGAGTCTAATAAAACGGTTTTGTATCTTCCTATCTAACCAATAGGTGTACAATATCCTCCTGCAGTACAAACATTAACACATTGGCGTCGTGTCAATTATATTAGACTAATTAAATACTAATTTAAAAATATCGATGATGTATTTTCGCGACATACGTACCCAAGTAAAAAACTGGAATGACGCATTTATGAGTCATTTGTCGGTAATGGATTAAACGATTCCTGTGTTATGAATAATAAAATTCAATGTACATAATATGGATTAAGTTGTGTCGACACAGAATTGAGGAGTTAAATAATATCTGAACGAACGTCAGCCTTAAAACAAATCCGTTATATAGTCATCGCCGCCATAATCGTAGTCGTCAGCTCCGGGTGGCACAAAAATTCCTCCAAGGACGCCAGAAAGATTTTCTCCGAGACCCATCGCAGATGCTACACCGAAGACTAGTCTCATAACCAGTAGTCTCATGAAATTTGCCACATTTGTTTCTTTGCTTTGAAGAGACAACTGAGTTGATTTCTTTGCCTTGCTCTCAACATAGTGGTCCTGTCAACAACCATAATCGTTAATTGTAAAGATTAAATACAGTGACATTGATATTTTATATAAATATTTTCTTTTACCATTTTACAAAAAGCTGAAAACTTCACTGTCTACTAAAAATTCATGAATCTAATAATAAACTGCACATCAATTATTAAACATTCCGAACATTTCAACTTCTACCTCTCTTATATGTTTCTTTCTTTTTGTATGTATCAAATGGTAGGATAGCATGTGTACTTATTTTCTGGTAAATATTTAGAATAGTGCTACCTCCCATTTGGATGCCCAGTGTAATATGTTATTAAGATCACCATTTTGAACAACTTGTTTCGTTACATACAGTGTCCCACGAACTTTGTTCACTTGAATATCTTGGTTATTTCAAACAAGAAACTACATAATATGGTATAAATGATATTCTTGCAAGTGGAGGTGTAGAGAAGATATAGAGGTCACCTTTGTTTTTTTAAATGGAATGTCTCATTTTTATGCTCGATTTCGATAGATTGGTATATTCTGAGTATAAAAGTATTAAATATATTTGTCCTAAAGTTTACCGCTGCTGAGATATTTAATTTTTTTCATTCTATTACTGTGATTATGAAACGTATTCAAGGATATGCTCACTACGTCAAATGTAAAAATTGGCAGGCTTTTCATGAAGATTGCTCTTTATGAAAACAGTAAGATATTTCAGCAACACTCAGAATACGCCTATCGAAATCAAACATAAAAATTTGGATATTCCATTAAAAAAAAAAAAACAAAGGTGACCTCTATATCTTCTCTACGTCTCCACTTGCAAGAATATTATTTATACCATATTATGTAGTTTCTTAAACCCTACAACTTTTGTAAGTAACATTTTCTCGTATTGTTTGAAATAACAAAGATATTCAAATGAACAAAGTTCGTGGGGCACACTGTCTAATAGGCGGACTCGTTCAATTTTTGAGATATTGTATACAGAAATGTATTTAATACTATCTACATTTTCAACGTTTCTAGTACATTATATTATGTTTGAGTTAGATTTTCCCCCTCCTATGGTTTTGATTTGTTTATCACTCTGTATGTTACAGCAAGCTTGAGCATTCCGCTAATGCTTTGGAATACTACGTTTGGACTAAAACAGTCCTAATCCGGACGAGTCGCATACTGTCCATGACACATAAGAAGCATTAGCTTTGTTAATGCCTTTCTTTTTAATCAGGATAAAGATTTTAGTCAGGAAGGGATGGCTTTTATTTACTCTGGAAGAAAATCTTTTACCCCCCTCACCCCGCACGCCTCGGGATTGTTCCAATTAATAAAAAATATCTGTACAAAGTTTGAGTTCGATTGGATAACGGAAAAACGTGCCCATTGGTCTTTAACACATTCACGACGGGGTGTACACCGGTAGGGTGTACAAGCTTTTCACCACCATTTTCACCGCTTTTGCGGTGGATACACTTGTGTGCGTTCCTGTACCTGTTATCTCAAAGCGGTCTTTTTTTATTTTCTAAGGTCCAAAAATTTACGGATAGCTTGGTTTCTGAGAGACTTTGCTGAGAGGAGCCATGTGCGACAAGACGCAAATTGATACAGTGAATCCGGGATATACATCGCCAAAGCTTCTAAGTTAAGGACACATACCGTAACCGACCCGACAAATATTCTACAATGCATTTAGTCGGGGCACCGCCCCGACCGCCTGACATTCTCCCGAAGAGTACAGTGATTTCTCTCTATATATAGCTAAGATAAATGGATGATAAATGTCGCAAAATTATCTCCACTACCGCGGGGTGTACCCCGTGAGGGGCCATGAAGCTCGAGAGGCCTCGAACGCCGAGGAGTGCAAACATAATAAGGCTAGGGTATGTTTCCTGGACGATACACGACGCTGGTAAGACTCGTGTTGTTGACATATATCGAGAAAGTGCCGTACCGGGTGCGGTACGTGTCGGTGCAGATACTATGCACGCGTTCCGGCACCGTACAGGCATAGACATAAACGTGACAGCGAGAAAAGACTTCTATACCCATGTTTAACAACAAACGTACCGAGATTTTTGTACATGTGTTCAATCGTAACCGGTGAAATGATCGACTCTGAAATAAAAGTTATTTTTTGCCAAACTCTGTATATATAATAAAGAGTTTAATATATAAAATGGATGCTACCGTGCCAACCTTGTTTCCAAGTCAGGGAAAAACTCACACCCCCGCGGTGAGTGGCCGAAGCTCGAGAGCCGACGCGGCCAAAACAGTGTCGGCTACATCGGTGTAACAACAGAAGTCTACTACTAATCCAATTACAAAACTTCTTTATTTTTCGTTATTTTTTTATTAAACTTTTACCAACATATTCGTGGCACTTTTCTGATTAATCGCTCGTTACACAATTAAATTTCATCGAAACTATATCATATTTGGTTTCATTTTAATCAGAAAAATGCTACGAGTATGTTGGTAAAAGTTTCATAAAGAAATAACGAAAAGTAAAGAAGTTTTGTAATTGGACTAGTAGTCTCACACCGATATAGCCGACAATGTGTGGCACATTCCTCGGCGACAACCGCTCTCGAGCTTCGCTGTTCGCTTCTCCGTGCAACATAGTATCGGAGATGGACATTTTCGCAGTCTTGATGTCACTAGTGCTTAGTGGCCATAGGTTTCTTATGACTTGAAGACGGTATGACTCTTACATTTCCTGCGTGCCCTGTGTATTTCAAATACGACGCTCGGTGAGAACCTCCGATTTCGTACCCGTGTCAGTAAAAAGAACGGCGGAACTGACACAACGAGATTTCACTGTACCTTGTGAGGGGGCCAGAAGCTTGAGAGCCGACGCCACCGCGGAGTGTGAACATAACACGAATCGGGTATACCAGTGTGAGACCACGAAATCACTACTAATCCAATAACGAAATTACTTTACTTTTCATTATTTTTTTACGAGACTTTCACCAATATACTTTTGGAATTTTTCTTATTAAAATGATACCAAACACTACATAATTCGGATCATTTTTACACTAATTTTCCGTTAATATAATTGCAATAGGAAGTAACATTCATCGTTCATTACAGAAGTAAATATCATCGGAATTGTATCGTGTTTGCTATCACTTTATTGAGAAAAATTCAAAAAATATATTGGTGAAAGTCTCGTAAAAAAATAAGTAACAATAAAGAAGTTTAACTTTTGATTTAAATGCCTGAGCTCACGCCAGTCCTCCATCTTTCCAGAACGCTTCGACTCTCCGCGTCTCTTTCTTTCCCATACGCTGTCCTTTGCGTCCGAAACGTTAACCGTTCATTACACCAGTAAATATCATCGGAATCGTATCATATTTTGCATAATTTTCATTAGAAAAATTCCCGAAAAATATACCCGATCCGTGTTATGTTCACACTCCTCGGCGGCCTTGGCTCTCGTGCTTCTTGGCCCCTCACGGAGTATATCCTGCGATAATAGTGATAATTCCGCTACAACTAACTCAGAATTCTCGGCGACCTATATCCTGGATTCACTGTATATACTTTACTGACGGAGCAGCTGTGCAATATAAAAACAAAAAGAATTTCATTAATTTAACTCATCATTTTGACCATGTGACGGTATTGGAGATGGCATTGGAAGATATGCAATGCGCACTACCTTACAAAGAACGTTGGAAAAACAAATTCTTAGCCCCAAAGACTTATTTGAATGGGCAGAAACATCTCTTTTGAACATAATGAATACAATAAACTCCCTGATTGCTTAAAAGTTCGCTTTGCAAGAGAATTTCCAATTACAGCCACTAGAAGCTTTCATACATTTACGCCATTATCAAATAAAGAAGTACTATGTAAACCTTGCTCGCGTGATATTGATGGCCCCGTTTTTAGTGTAATGAAATAGTTTTCATTATATTTTTTCCCATAATCCCTCCTTATCCATTCCCGATGGAAGAAAAGTCTGCTGATATTAATGTGTGACCAGCGACATGCAGTGACAACCGACCATAATAGATAGCGCACGATTCGCCTACCTGAAACGGGGATACACCGCATACTTTCCCAGATCATTGTGACTTTAATTTTCAAATCTTCATCCTGCATATTTTTTTCAAAATTTAAAAAACCTTGGCCCCTCATTGAAACAATGCGAAAAAAGAATTCGTTTACATTTTGCGACGTTATAAAGTTAATTATCGAGGTTGAAAAAATTATTTTACAATAGCCGAATCCTTTCTGAATAAAACAAAAATAATTTAGCTCGATCAGACAAATAGTTTCTGAGATAAAAATTCGTAACTGAAGCTCATTTTCGCCAAAATGGGCAAAAATGGCTAATTTCGAGGGTCTGTAATTTGTAAACAAATTCTAAACCAACAAAATGACGACTTAACCTGTCCCCTTAATTTTACATGAACTACAACACATTTCATTTATTCTTGGCACGGAATGACCGCTACACACTTTTCGTTAATGTTTATTATAAAACAACAATGAAAACATACTTCAGTTTTCCACATTTCCGTTGTTCCGACATTTTTCTCAATTTTTTCGAAGACTGTTTGTTTTACGAAAAAAAGTAATAGGTCATAAAAGACCGCAGCCTTTCCAAATCTACAAAAAAAAAAAAAAATAACTGGGACATTTGGGACACTGGGAGAAAAAGTAATCCACCATATAAATTTATGGTTAATCTAATAGCAAATGTACAATAATTTACTTAAGATGCATATTATCTAATTTTTAGTTTTATTTCTACGTGCACGTATAACCACTTTTCTGTGACTAGGCATGGAGTCAATTATATTTTTTCATTCCAGTTGGTGTAATTTTATTTCATTATATCTGAATTGCTTCATAATGATCATTTTTATTCTGACACTATTTTTTTACGTAGATTAATGCCTTCCACGTAATCCAAAAATTTTCGATTGGATTTAAATTAACACTTAAAATCATAAATGTATTCATTACACTGAATATAAATGATTAGTGGGTTCTCGGAATTTTCGGAAATCACGATTCTTTAAGAAATCCCGATTATTTTGAGAATCTCGACTTTTTCGAGAATCCCGACTTTTTCGGGAATAGTGCTGATGGCAATATCTTATTGCTGAATCAATTTCGTAGGTGTCACTCTTAAACTTCAATATGAAATATAGATTTTTCAATTTTTTTGTGTATTTTATTTTTTACTATTAGGGTTTTTTAACTGAAAAATCGAAAGAAATTTCTTAGTATGTGGCGAAATGTGTAGGTTTTTTCAGAATTTTTAATTGTAATTAAATAGGAAATAGAACAAAAATAAAAACTGGTTTTTCGAGTTTCCTCTGTAACTACTTTTACAGATGAGGTATCGAACGGAAATTAAAAGAGCTTACCGATTATATGTATAAGAAAAAATTATTCAGAATAATGTAATACTAGTAATACCTTGACAACATTTTAGAATTGGAGGTGACTCCATTATTCTAAATATTTACCCACTTTCTCTTATACTGTGCACCAATAGAGAAGAAAAAGAATATTCACTGTGCAGCAATTTCTTCTTGATTAATGTTACATGTCTCATTCACTTCTAATTTAAAAAAACTTCAATTAGTTTTAACATTATCGTGTTATCAGCACAATGGTTATATTAATTGTAAACCTGCGTCTTTAATTTTGCAATATTATACACTTTTTTCATATATCTACATGCAAAATATAAAAAGTTCGCAGCGTATAATGTGATATTAATATTATAAAAATCACTATCCACATAAGAAAATAGATATTTTCATGCGTATCGTATTAGAGGCAACACGTTGCGGTGTTGTTATATGGAATTGGCACTTATTACCTAATTCAAAATCATAGTAACAATTACATTTGACCTTTATAAGTAAATGTTAGTTACAATAGGTCTAGTTATACACTACTTGCAATTACAACAATTACACAGTTAATTATATGATTAGATGGTTAATTGCATTAAAAAAATAAGACACGTTTGTTTGGTTGGAACTCACATTAAGGCAAGTGATAATAACTAGCGCCAGAACAAATATTGTTCTCATTGTAAGTATCTTCATTGTATGGCTTCGGAACAACAGTGTAAATAAGTAAAATTCTCCACTGGCTGATCTCCGATGCTTCGCCTGGTTTAATCCGTTCACCACGGCAGGTTCGGTTACATTTGTGCGCCTGCTTCGAACGAGCACGTACGAAATACTGAACGAAATCACTGTTCCGCGTGGAGAAACTTAGCCAGTTCCTTTTCTCTTTAACTCACTGGCTGATAGAGCACCGATTGTAACGTTCGATCGAACAGGTGAACGAAGGGGACAAAGTGAAATATATGGCAGTCCCATGATGGTAGATACCTAAGTTATTCTACAGTAACGGTATACGACGAAAAAAGGCATCCAGGCCATCTCTCCAGGTTACGCGATACGTGCTCGGTCGGCCAGTGTACAGTCACGGATGGTAGAGGATCTTTACCGGGATCGTGCACGTAAAAACAGGGACGTCCTTGTGAAAGTGTCAACACATTGTTCAGCATGTATTGTACTAGTTTCGTCGATCCGTCAATAATTGAGCAGTCCGCTCATTTCTGGACTTTTAATTAGTATTCCTACACTCCCAGACAAAAAGATAGCACAACAATAAATTTTATCAATTTTCATATTACACTCAAAGTTCCATAAACATTTTAAAATACAACACGTATACACTTCAGTTGAATAACATAATACGAAAATAACAAATGAAATTCATGAGTCCTTTCGAATAATATAATATTCATACATAGTTGAGACTGACGAAAAGATAGCAACACTTAGACAAATTCGTAAAACAAATAAAATTCTTGCAAGCAAAATGACATTTTTTATTGATCTAGTAATATGTTGAACTTTCTTTTTTTCTATTAGTATTACCATATTGCCGGGTAGTGATTCATATAAACATTTTTTTTGTGGACGTCTGTCCCATAATGCACTCATTTAATTCTTGAATTGTATTGAATGTCGATTTCTAGCATAAATAGTTCGTGAGAGATCTCCCCAACAATTTTCTATAATATTAATGTCGGGAGACCTCGCAGGCCAGAACGAGAACTAATAGGGTAAGAGGCCTAATTACAGTGAGGGTACCAATCACTGTGCCTATATTAATAATACTTATTTTTAAGGCATAATGAATATTTAAAGACAAATATATAAAATATATATTAACTGATTTTAAAGAAAAAAATTGAATAACTCTTTCTTAATATTCATTATTAACACTATTCCTACCGACACTTCACGTGTACCTATTCCTACCGCGACTGGTCAACTCACCGGTCTTTAGCACAACTTATATTTACACAACTTATATTTAACAACTTACTTCGATTTTATGGAATCTTTGAGGTTTCTAGTGTGGCGGTCAACTTGTTAAAGCCGATTCATTTACGTTGTACATAGGAAATTATAATCGAAGTTTTGAAAACGGTCATTTGACCGGCCGCGGTAGGAATAGTGTTAATTAAATAGGTATCATTAATATCGGCACAGTAATTGGGTCCCTTACCCTATATTGTATGTTCGGATGCGAAAAATGATTTTACAATTTCCTGACGGACGCATTATCGTATTAGAATAGCATTCATTCGGTAGTCAACGAATTCTACATATACATATCTGTTTCTTCGTTGTAGTCAAGTCTGGCCCAAACCATTACAAATACTGTACCCCCACCCATTTTTCGACGTACTTGTGATAACTGTTATTTTCTAATGTCATGGGAATAATAATTACTGCCATCAGGGTCATATCTGAATGGAATCGTTTTTCTTCAGAAAACATCACATGTTGCCATATTTTCTTTCACTGAGAGTGTTCCTTTGTGAACACTAATCGGTCCATCTTGCGACGTACTGTCAATGGCGGTTTTCTTTGAATCTTCTTTCGTATCAGATGTTCACATGTTTGAATACCACATGTGCGACGTACATTTCAGACATTAGTTTTGTAGCACGAGGAATTGCTCTCTTTTCGGGTTTGGTTAATGCCAATGGCTTACCAGCACTTTTCTCCATTTGTAACTTTTAACATTTTTTAATAAATTATAAACTCCGACTTCTCTTGATTGCTGAAGTAATTTTGGAGGTAGAAAAGTTCTGATCTTTTAAAACTAGGATTGTGTTTAGGTTGTGTTCATTTTCCTCGTTCCATACTAATGATTCAATTACTTGTAACTTAAGTTTATTAAACAGGTTAATACATCTAGCTTTGTAAAATTGTTATGAAAATGGTGTGTTATTTCTTCCTATTGTTTTAACTTCCGCAAAACTGAAATAAAAACAGATACTTTCAACTTGAGCTTTCACGATGCGATTGTTAGCAGCCAAATCATACCATTTAAGAAACTATCAATAAATCATTCAAAATATGGAAATATTACCAGTGTACTAGAGTAAGAGACCTAATTACTGTGGGGGTACCAATTACTGTGACCATATTAATTATACTTATTTTTAAAGCATAATGAATATTAAAACAGAGATTAAATTTTTTTCATTGAAATCAGTTAATATACAGAGTGTCCCGAACATAATTGACCAAACTAGTAGGGTTTAGTCTACACCTATAGAAAAGAAAAAAATGTTGTATAAAGTTTGTCAGAAAAGGCTTCTTCCAGAGTTATAGACAAATAACTATTGTACATACGAAACCAGCAACTACACATGTTTCGTTACAGGACATCTGTGTGGTAACAGTTATAAAATAAAAAAAAACAGTTATAAAATAATAGGATATAATAAAAATGATTACCAAGTATTTTTAAACCCTCGTTTTAAAATGTTGTTGCCTATTTATATGACTTTACCCGTTTCATACATACAATATATATTTGTTAATAATTCTGTAACAAAGCGTTTCCTGACAAACTTAATAGACTATGTTTATCTTCTTTTTATGTGTAGATCAAACTCTAGCAGTTTGACCGTTTAAGTTCGAAACTCTCTGTATATTATGCTTTAAAAATAAGTATAATTAATATAGGGACAGTAATTGCCCGGTAAACAATTTGCAACTAATTTGGCACCAAACTTACAAATTCCTATCCATCTGTTTCCGCTTTAGGCTCGGTATTCGAATGTAAAAATTCCATGCCAAATGGACGCCAAACATTAGCTCCGTTATAGACGGCAGGTCGATCGCACTAAGAACGGACCTAACATTGCTCTAACAGTAAATATTGAGCAAAATCGGAGTATGTAAACCTTTCTGTAGGAGGGAAAACGAAATTAAATTATTGAAAATACACGAAACTTCAAATGATATAATTTAGAAGTTTAAATAAAATTCCGTTTTTCGTTCCACAACAAGGTTTAGTCTGATTTTGCCCGATGTTTATTCTTAGAGTAATGTTAGGTCCGCTCAGTGATAGGATATTGGGCGGTTTTTCTCGCGCATACGCGACGGTTGTGGCGTTAGTAAAGTAATGAGATTGGCTTGAATACGGTACCTTGGTCACCTCGCATAATTTCGTAAAATTGAAATGTACAACATGTGTATGTCATTCAAATATTAATAATAATTTATCAAAACTTCGTAGCATGCTTGACTCGTTGTCTCGTCTTGGACTTTTCCGGCAGTTTCCCGCCAATAATAATGCCCCACTACTTTCTCCACAATATAGATACGTTACTGCTTTTGGACGCGCATATGCGAAAAAAACTAATATCTCATCCCATATCCCATATCCCATATCCCATCACTAGATCCGCTCTTAGTGCGACGGACCTGCCTTCTATAATGAATCCAATGTTTAGTTATTTTCATACCGATGTACCCAACCCGTATTGTGTTACACTTTTTGGCGACCGAGATCTCTCGAGCTTCGCTGTCCTTTTCTACGATCGGCATTGTTTCAAAGAATGACATTCTCCCAGACTTCTTGTCCCTGACAGACTCGTGTTACCCGTGTTTTGTACATTCATCGAGGGTCATTTATGGTTCCAGCAGTATTCCTGGACAACCGAAGCCTCTAAACTTTAGAGCTTCGCTGTCCTTTTCTACGTTTGGCGTGAATAAAAGAATAGTTTCGCCTATCCGATATATGGTCCTCTCCATAATCTTGTTGCGGACATTTATCGAGTATCTGGTAATGAAGAAACCTATTGCTACGGATGTCGCCATGCGAGGGGGGGGGGGGTTCAAGTCGTGTGGCAGGAGCTAGAGGATGGAGTACTCGAAAATTGGACGGAACAAGGATTTCTCGCCGACCTCTGGAATAAATCAATGTACATAATGAATACATAAATATCTCTGACTGTCCACGCGACCCGAGATGAATGCTTATCATCTGGACGATCTAACAATAAGTTAAACTTCTTCTCGGCACTGAATAACACTTGTCTCTAATCGGTTGTCAATGGATATGTATCTTTACAAACCTTAAATGCTCTTTTTTAGGTATGTTCGGACGTTAAACGAGGGCGATGCTTCATTTCTTGGTGCTCCAAGTATAGTATTTACACTATTGTAAGACATGTTGTATATTCTTTGAATTAGTTATAACACCTACCGCTCCACAGTGTGCCGTACAATCGGGAAAAGATCAGAAAATCAAAGTGTAAGATCTGTTTTGATGGAGGCGCATTCATGATAATGAGGGGTTTTGTGTGATATAGTTTTAGGTACGGTGTTGTATTAGAGGATAATTTAACAGTAGGTTTACGGAGCATTAAAAGTGAGTATTTTACATTACTTTATAAAAATAAGAAGAATGTGTCTATCCAAGTTTTCAACCATTTTTTAAATAATATATACCTAAGGAAATAAGTTTGTTGAGTAATTCCACGTAGATGGATCTTTACAATCTCAATAATCGCAAATTAAAAATATTAGAACCCGTCATTTTGACGGGTCCCGTAAACCTAGTGTTAAAGAAATATTACGAACGCAATTGACGAAAACGATTGGAAATATGCCGCACAAAGGAAACACTATTAGTTTTCAACAAGATTACGATCCGAAAAGCACATAAAAAGTAGTCTAAGAATGGTTAAATTGCAGACTTAAATCCAACCGAAAAATATTGATTTTCTTGAAGATGCAATAATTTAGAAATTAAAAATATCACTCTCAAACATCTTCACTGAAATAATGATGTAAAGATACAATAGGGATCAAAATATCGACAATATTTAGAAGATTTAGTAAAAAATATGCCAAAACGATTTGCATCTGTCAGAGCAGTGAAAGGTTTTTAAATAAAATGTTAAATACATGTAGGAGGCAGACATGAAAAGGAGAGTTCATGAACACGGATGACGCCAAATATGCACAAAAACATCCGAACGAAGTTCTTGAACTCTCCTGCGCCCGATAGATGCGTGTGATCAAGCGTGTGCGCGTATGCGTAAGCGCTGATGGTATTGTGATCGCGGCATATTAAAAACAAGCGTTAGCGGCTACGAGAACGAGTAGCGGACGTAAGGCCGTTTACCTCAGCGTACGAAATCAAACTGAAAAACATCGAGAACGTTCGATCAAGGTGCGGATAAGGACGCCTCCGCGCCGCGGCCGAGAAATCGCGCAAGAACGATCATATGTCGAGGTCTAACGCTACGATACAATACGCTTACGGTTACGACAAACGGCTTACGGACACGGAATATGGTCGGAATTCGGATTACGGTCTAAGGTTTTATGTTTATTCAGCGTAAGTGACTTTCTGTACCGTTATTGTCGTTTTATCATCTTTTAGATAAAAGGTAGATATTTAAAACTTTCTGCTCTTACATATATTTCTTGGTTAGTATTTTGGACTTATGCAAAATTCACTCAGGAAACACTGTAATTCATAAATTAAATATAACAGAATTAAAATATTAATTGTTTCTTATGTTTGAATTGAAGAACTCAGAGCAACAAATGATCAGTTCGATTTCGACGTGACTTCCCATTTAGATTTTCAGAATCGTCCGAAGCAACAAACAGTTAGAGCGATTGTAAACATTCAGGACAAAAAACGGTCGGCTCGATTTAGACATGACTGCCCACTTAGAGTTTTTAATCTTCGGAACAACAAACAGTCACAAACGTCTCATGATATGACCGTTTGTTGCACTGAACTATCGAAAGAATCTGTTCTTTTACAGTCATGTCGAAATCGAGCTGACCGTTTGTTACCCTGAGGCCTTCAATTAATGTGAAATCATGTGCCCGTCGAATTTTTTGCAAGCCCGTTTTAATAAACACATGAATGTTTCCCCGAAAAAATGCTTTCATTGATTCAATTTTACGAATGTATCAAGTTTTCACAAGTTCATTTTCTTTTTGAACACCTACTCGCTACCGCATAGAATTGGATGAAAAATCTTCATAATTGACACTGACACCACACGAGACCAACTCCGTAGATTCGCGATAAGGTAGAGTGACCACGTTACCGACAAAAATAGGCGAAACTTTTCATGCTTATATGAGAATATTTTCAGGAAAGGTTCAATCTAGCGCGCGCTGGTCAGGAGCTAACGAGATATGCAGATATTTGATAATATAAGCGTTAGAACTAGGCCAAAAATTGACGATGTGCATATCGTGGAATCCAAACATTTTTATGAGACCAGTGTGCACTAGAAAATATCTCCAGCTACAAATTGAGCTATATTTTGTCCCGATTCTCTGCGAAATAAAGCCAAAAACTTGAAGCGCGTTTCTAGGGTCAGAATTCATAATATTGATAATACAGAGCAAAAAATGTGACAAGTCTGTGTCTGAAGGTTGTGAATGGAAATTATTAATTAAAAAATCACGTGACTACCCCGGGCCTTTAAACAGTTTCAAGGATTTTGGTCTCAAATAAATAAAAATTTTAGATCGGAAGTTGAACATGAAGATTAAAGAAATAATACAGTTTACGTCGTACAATTAGAAAGTGAATCAACCGAGCGAAGAGTATCGAAAGTTTTTTTTTTAATGAAACCGTTCCACAATTTTCTTTTCTTATATCATATACTCTTTAAAAAATTTTTTATTTAGAAATCAATTTACATTATTAAAGGTTGAAGAAAATGGAATACGTCGGATTTGTGTTTCTGTCAGTAAATTGTATTTAAAAGTATGGTTCCAAGTTTCAATTGCAGTAAAACTTCTAACAAGAGACCATCAGTTCTTAAAAAATTCTATACGTGTATAGTGCCATCAATCACCATGTAAGTCGCGTAGTACTACGGAATGGATATAACCGGATAAGGAAGTCAAAAGTGCCCCTAAACCAAATTGAATTTGCAATAGGCCATTCAATAGCTTATCATGGGGATAGTAATGGGGTAGAACATGGAGGTAGTAATGGGGTTCTGCCATAGGGCCCTCAAAAATGGCCGGTTTTTCATTTTTTAACTATGTGCCCCGACTTTGAAAAATTTTAACAGCCATAACGAGATGACGAAACTGTCAAAATATAAACTTGGTATTTCTACAAGAAATCGGTATTTCAAAATTTTTTTATTTTTTAAAATTCAGTTTCGAAGTTAAAAATGCTGAAAAAATTCACAGCTGTGCAACCTAATAGCTCAAATATGCCTCATTTTTCAGTATTTTCAATTGAAGAGAATAAGACAAATTATGGAAAAAACATGATTTTCTTTGTCACCCCATTACTACCCCCAATGTCGACATATAGGGCGGAAAATTGGCACAAAGTATTTTTTTATAAGCTACCGAATGGCCTATTGCAAATTCAATTTGATTTATGGCCATTTTTAACCTCCTTATCCGGCTATAGCCCTTTACTGAAATACTTAACTGTAAAAAAAGAAACTGTGTATAAACATTTCATGCTAAAAGAATTGGAAATAAATATACGCACCTACACATATTATTATACTAATCGAAGTCAATGCAAATAGCTGAAAGATGATATATGTTATGATTTCTGTAACTTGTTAAGGTATGCAAATTCTAACGATTGCCTTGGAAATGATGATTCCATTACCACTCGACCGTTCGCCATCGTGAAATGATAATTATTGACGTCAGAGTCAGGTTTTATTCACTTAGAGATTACGTTTATTAACCACAGGTCACCTTCCTATCGATAAGAAGCTTATAAATATAATGAAATATATTTTTACATATACTTTTTAAGTATTTTTTCTTATTTTTGTAAATATCAAGATACTTAGATTTACAATTTCTGCAAAAACCATTTATTTCCTCGATTCATTTATTTGTATTAATTTTAGACTTCAGTTACGTCACTTTTGGCATTTTTATACAAACACAATTAAGTATTTTATGTTAACATTTGAGAGACAGCAGCTGCTATAAAGACATGAAACATGAAAAAATCTATTCTGTTAATTGTAACGAATCCTCTTCTTTACTATATGTATATGAGTCTATAATTCTATGAACAAACTTATTAAAAGGAAAGCAAAAATAAACAGAGGTATCCCTAGTAATCCCTAAAGATATCAGTAGTAAATATCCCTATTAAAAACTTCGAAATTACAGAATAAAACAAAAATTGTATAAGATATCACTTTGGATTTGATAATGAAAAACTATCCAGATTGAATAACTGATTTATGAAAGAGATCACAATTCGACCTACAAACATATGTGGAAGGAATATAGACATTGGCTGTTATTGGCAATTGAATGAAAATGCAGAATTCTTTAGTAGCCTCTTTATACAGGCTTGTCGAATGATCACACGTCGCAAAAGGCGATGCTAATGACGTCGAGTTGTGTCGACTTGCTGTGTAATCGAAGGACAGGGATTCATCAAGCACGAGGGTTTCCTTTGGAATCGGCGATCAAGCAAACTCGAGGTAGTTCTAATAAAAGGCAGGATGCGACCGGGACCGGACGTGACGTTTGCCGCATACAGAAACAGTTCCAGAAACGAAGGAAACACCGTCGTTGGTCTACGACGATCGCGGTGCCCCTCCATAACCTATCAAGATTATCGTGACCTAAGTATGGTGTTGGTGCGGCGTAAAAACGTCATCAACGAAAGCTTTTACACCATGGCAACAGTTTTAATTTAATTTAAAATGGTAATTTTTCGTTAACGCAATTTATATCGTAAAACCGTAGGTTAAGGGTTCCAATTACTGTGGGAGTACCAATTATTGTGCTTACATTAATTATTCTTACTTTTAAAACATAATAAATAATTAAAAAAGAGATATATAACATATATATCTTTTTTAATGAAAAAATGTAATATCTCTTTTTTAATGTTCATTATGCTTTAAAAATACGTATAATTAATATAGGCTGAGTAATTTGGTACCCCTACAGTAATACGGTCCCTTACCGTACCTACTCACACAGCGCATAACTAATTGTAGGTTTTGCGGAAGCTGTAAAATGCTGCTATGATCAATAAATACCCATCAATAGACGGTTATCGAATGGTTGCGTAAATTCACAAGTGATTTATTAACATTTTTTTTAGTTATCCGTTAATAATTAAATGTTAATACTTTTGCTAGTTTATAACTTGTTTATAAATTTCTTCTATATAAAGTTGAATTAAAATCGTAACACGGGCCTTATTTCATTAATCAAAGATTTTCATTGCAACGAGAGCTAGTAAAACGAAACGATCAATGCCTCGACGGTCAATAAGAACTTTACGTTTCAACGAATATGGGTAGAGAATGAAGTAAATGTACGTCGCGAGTTTATACACCTAATCAGGCTGTCATTTCATGTCGGGGATTGTTATATTTAAATTATACATACATGGTACCCAATGGATTCTATTATTTCGCTATTTGTGGGTTAACAATGGCATATACAGAACGAAATAAAGTCTCTGCTGTACAAGAACTTCATTATTGTATAAGCCGTTTAATGAAAAAATGGTGTAAGACAATTTGGTTTAATACCACATCTCAAACGTTCAATCATCATTAAATAAAATAATTGTAATATATGTAATTTTAACGTAATGTTCATAACACAAACATGACATTCTTCGATATTGTTGTGTCGTATAAAACTTTTACTTAATTGTGCATTATCCAATGATTCACTGCTTGGATTTGCACCATTTTTACATTAAACAGCTGATATCAGAGTGTATAAACAATTTTAAGAAACAAATTTCTTGTAATAAAAAATCCCTCTTGACACGTGGAATATTTATAAACAAAATCAAATTTCCATTTAATTTCTAGTTTTCTAATTGCTCGCTATCCCATTTCAGATCGCTAAGAAAGGTAAGTATCGTTATTGTATCTTCGAAGCACATAGAAAACAAAGTGACTAGATAATCGATACAAAATAAAAAGATGTAAAAGTCTATAGGGTAAGGGACCCAATTCCTACTGGGGTGACAATTATTGTGCCTATATTAATTATACTTATTTTTAGCATAATTAATATTAAAAAAGAGATATATAACATACACATTAACTGATTTTAATGAAGAAAATTTAATATTACTTCTTTAGTATTTATTATGCTTTAAAAATAAGTATAATTAATATGGACACAGCAATTGGCATCCCCACTGTAATTTGCTTCCTTATGCTAGTTCAAGTGTGTACATAAGAGTCAGTCTACAATCGTGGCGGCTACTGAATTATTTATTAAAAATCTAATGATCAAATTTTCGTTTATGAACTTAACAGACACAAAGAACTAATGCCGCATCAATTTGAATATTGATTATCATTAACAGAAAATCATCCTCTCGTGACGTGGCGTGGATGCATTAATGGGATACGTGTCGCCAACCGCAAAACAATATATAGTAACAGCACAGCAGTCGTCCTTGTTGGTTTAGCGCCGCCAGGAATCGGTTCCTCTTTCCGTAGCTATCCCCTTCGACAAGGAGAAGACTTTTCCTCTCTGTCAGTATGCGCCTCACCCTCACCGATGACAGTTTATCCGCGCTTTACGTCAACTTTTACTTGTACCGGTGAATACGCGTTAAATCCTAATGCTTCGAGGTGAAATGCGTCGAACATACGCACCTTAACAATAAACAACGTTATCGAATTAAATTGTTTTCCTGTTATCGGCAATATTTGGACAGTGCAACTTGATATACTGAATATAACTGGATTTGTGTGAGCGATTTGAAAATTCTAATGTTTCTCTTCCCCTTTCCTTCGAGTGAATTTTCGATTGTCAATTGTGAATTAGTTATTTGTTCCGTAACGCCAATTTCTCAGGAAAGTTACTATATCTTATATTGTTATCGTGAAAAATGAACGCGGAAGAGGTCAAAGTTGGGTGTTTCCAAGTGGTCATCGCGATACTTTTGGCTGTTAACTATGTTATTGTTGCTATGAGCCATGCGTTACCGGCCTTTTATAATTATACACCGGAATTTTATTGTCAGGTAAGATTTTTAAGCTGTAAATTGCGACTGTTCAGTATGAAGCACTATTTTATTAATTTCTAAACGGTCAACAGAATTCTGTACGAAAACTTTGATCCTACTTTCCTTTAACATTGCTCCCTAAACAAAATTTCAACTACTAGTGTAAACAAAAGATTGATAATTTTTGTAGTGTCCTCTGTAAATCTTGTTCAAAACATGTTTTATTATTTCATTTATTCCATTGCACTAATCTCAAAAATAAATTCGTTAAAATGTTTCAAGTCATGTTTTTAAAAAATGGAATTTCTTTCTTATTTCTATCATAATTAAAATTAATTTTTCTATTTCAGATAAGAAACGAGACCAAACGAACGTACGGATGCCAGGATTTGCGCAGAATGATCGTTGAAAATAACGAGACTTCTGGTCATAAAAATGTTATTAACTATACAGATCTATGTTTTGGTGACTATCAGTTCGCTACCGAGTTTGGAGAAAACAGTGTAGTGACAGAGTGGAATTTAATTTGTGAAAAAAGATATTTGACCTTTCTTGGACCTATAGTTTATTACGTAGGAGTTTTAATAGGCGCCTGGATCGCAGGTATTTTGAGTGATCGTATCGGAAGACTTCCCGTGCTAGCTATTTGTCTTTACACTCAAGGAACTATGGCTGTTGCATTATACGTCGTGCAGGTACAATACTTTTATTATATTTTAATTAAATAGTACCAAGAGCAATGCAAATTCTCGTTAAAGTAAATGTAAAACAGGATAAATCATTGAATTAGTAAAAGAAAAATTGTAGAATCTAACATGTTATTGTTGTAATTTCATCAGACTTTCAAAATAACGATGAGTTATTAAACTAATAAAACATCGATCGCCTAGCGTAGCATAGCATACTAATAGTATATTTAGAGTATAGTGTAGTATAGTAGTACAGTATACATAGTATTGTATAGTATAGTATAATAGAATACAATTTTTAATAGAAAAAATGCAATTTTACTTGCATTAATTTAAAAATTAGTGTTAGTCTACGCAGCTTAAAATAATTAAGGTTCGTGTTGCGTGACAAATAACGTACATTTATTTTAGAATTATGCCACGTTCTTGGCTCTTCGTGGACTACAAGGAGTTTTTGTCCAGGGTTTACAAAATTCTACATACATTCTTTCTTTGGAATTGTTTCCTGTGAAAGCTCGGACATTCATTGCATTAGTTATGCAAATTGCGTGGGCCATCGGCCTACTGCTTTTGGCTACACTAAGTTATGCCATACCAGATTGGAGAATTTTGCAGCTAGCAGTATCAGTTCCAACTGCAGTTACCGTACTTTATATTTGGTAATTAGCGTAATTTACTATATTCAAGTATATGTATGAAAATGTTTTCTAAAATCATAGCTTTATGTTTAAAATATTTTTCGTAGCAAAAAAAATAATATAACATTTAAAAATTCAGTCTTGAGTTAACTTTTAACATGAACTATTAAATCTAAACTAAATCTTACTCTTCTTCTTCAAAAATATTATCATTCAAATGGATAGCTTGTCTCTCGTATAAACACGTCGTAATTCCTGCCTCCTTTGAATTATTTGTCAAAGTCACAGCGTTGTTAACGCTGTCGACGAGACCCCACTATTCTTTGATGCAGTGCCGAACGTAGGAAAGGACAGCGAAACTCGACAACTTCTTTATTTTTCATTATTTTTATGGAACTTTCACCAACATATTCGTGGTATTTTTCTAACTAAAATAAAACCAAATATAATATGATTCCAATGATAATTATTTGTGTAATGAACGATTGAAGTTTCGCAAATAAGGACAGCGTATGGGAAAGAAAGAGTCACGGAGAGTCGAAGCATTCGAGAAAGATGAACGACTGGCGTGAGGTCAGGACTATAAATCAACACTTACACTTTTTTATTATTCATTATTTTCTTACGAGACTTTCACCAATACATTTGTGGAATTTTTCTGATTAAAATGATGCTACACACGACATCACTCTGATCATGTTAATATTAATTTTCCGTTAATACAATTGTAATGGGAAGTAACTTTCATCGTTCGTTACACAAGTAAATGTCATCAGAATTATATCGTATTTGGAATTATATTCATTAGAAAAATGCCACGAATATGTTGGTGAAAGTCCCATAAAAAAATAATGAAGAATAAAAAAGTTTCCCTATTGGATTAGTAGTGGTCTCCTGGTCTCACATCGATATACCCGATCCGTGTCATGTTCACACTTCTCGGCGGCGGTGGCTCTCGAGCTTCTTGGCTTCTCACGGGGTATACATAACGGTAGTGGGGATATTTCAACGTCGGCTAATTCAGAAGCTTTGCGACGTACAACCCGTATTCATTGAACAGGCTGTCCCAAAAATGTTTCAAGTCCTTGAAAGTGGCGGTTCCTGAGGTCATTTAAAGCGACATTTTCGTTTACAAAAATGTTGATCTCGGCTTTGTTAAGGAGTAATTAACGAAAGACACGGACAAATCAGAGCACAGCCTACAGCGCGCGATGACGGGGAGAGTCTGGCTCAGCAGTAGAATCCACTGAGCAAAAGCGTTGGTATCGCGCCGCGGTGATGCAGTGAACAAGAGGGGTAGGAATTTCTTTAACAAAAACTCGCTTACTCAGCCGTAAATCTATTTTGCAACTTCAAAATACGTGTCACTGAGCCATTTGGAGACGAACTGCACAGCTGACTTCAAGTATACGGCAATGCCGAAAGCTAAGGTGCGTACGGTCAGGTCAACGAACTGCACAGCTGGTGATAGATAGAGTAGGTATACGATAACATAAGGGACGCGTAGTAAAGTTAACGATTGTGGCTTTCACTTTCACTTTCTTATTGATAAATTAATCGTATGTTTATTTTATATAGATAACATGAAATTTTTCCACACTCACGATCACTTTTTACATTTACCAACACATAGTGATGCACTAATAACAATTTCAGTATCACTTATATTTGAGCACAAGTCACAACAATCAGTTAATGTATTCACTAGACTGTGAATTTCACGCATTTGTAGGAAAAATGAGAAGGTGCATTTTAAAACAGTAGAAACATTAAAATAAAAACACATTATTTTCTGCTTGTTAAAATGATTAAAGTATGAATCAAATATCAGTCTGACTCCCGTCCCTTGTAATAGCAGCAGGCAGTTTTTACTTTGCATAAAAATCCTACTACTGATTACAATGAATTCTCGATACATGTCTACAACACAGGTCTTGCCATCCTTTTATTCACGCCGACTGTAGAAAAGGATAGCGATGCTCGCCGCTGTGGCCCCGAGCGTACCTGTCCTACGCTCTGCATGTCAAAAACGGGGGTCTAGCAGTGATAAATACCGTCTAGAAAATCGTACTATTCTTCGATGCAGTGCCGAACGTAGAAAAGGACAGCGAAAATCGAGTGGCCTCGGTCACCGAGGAGTGTAAACATAACACGGGTCAGATATATCGGTCTGAGACCAGGAGACCACAACTAATCCAATAAGGAAACTTTTTTATTTTTCATTATTTTTTTATGCGACTTTCACAAATATATTCGTGACATTTTTCTAATGCAAATGACACCAAATATGATATAATTCCGAAAAATATTTACTTGTGCAATGAACGATGAAAGTTACTTCCCATTACAATTATATTAACAGAAAATTAATATTAATATGATCCGAGTGATGTCGTGTTTAAATATATTGGTGAAAGTCTCGTAAAAATTATTAATAATCAATAAGCTGAATGTTTTATTTAAAGGCCCGTGCTCACGCCTTTCCCAAACTCTTCGATTCTCCGCATCTCTTTCTTTCCGAAACCCTCATCGTTCATCACATAAATAAATATCATCGGAATTATATCATATGCGTTATCATTTTCACTAGACAAATTCCAAGAATATGTTGGTGAAATTCCCATAAAGAAAATAATGATAAATAAAGAAGTTTTGTTATCGGATTAGTAGTCGACCCGTGTTATGTTTACACTCCTTGGCATCCAAGGCCTCCCGAGCTTCTTGGCCCCTCACGTGGTATACCCCTCGGTAGTGGTGATAATTTCGCGACGTTTATCAGTCAGGTCTTGGCGACATATATAGAGACATCGCTGTAGTTGATGTATGACAATTAGCACACACATATTAGCAACCGTGAGCTTTGAATTGACAAGTCTTTAGAGATGTTCTCTCTACCACGGTTCGAACGAGATGGATCTAATGCAAGATTTTTCTGAAAAGTTGTTGGAGGGCATTACTCAGGTCAAAAATGACCGCTGTCACATGCTCACGAAAAGAACGGGATGGCCAGATGAAAAAAAAGGACAGGAGAGGGACCGCTATATGACTAGAATTCATAGCAATCACATGTTTTGGTTTACCTGCAGATTGGTATGCAGAGTCGATTCTTAACTGTTCGAAAACATCGTGTGTCCGTTTACTCAGCAAAACGTTGAAATGTCAGGCCCGCGTAGCTATTGTCTTATACCTCCCTTAAGAAACTTTCTTAAAGGATGGCAGACGATGTTTCCGTGCAGTTACCCATTGCTAAACATGCGAATGACATAAATTCTAGTCTTACAGCGGTCAATGTCGATATGCGTAACGCACTCCATAAACTTTTTAGAAATATCTTACGTTTGGTCAGTATTGTGAGAACCACGGTAGAGAAAACATTTCTGATTTGTCAATTCAAAGCTCACGGCTGCTAATATGTGTGTGCTAATAGTCATATTTTAACAATCACCAGTTTGCGGATTTTTTGCAATATAAAAGTTGGCTGGTGCCATTGCAAGGGACAAGAATGAGACAAATATTTGATTCATACTTTAATCATTTTAACACGTTGAAAATAATACATTAGCGTTTTTAAATTATTTTAATCTCTCTAGTGTTTTAAAATACACCTACCCATTTTTGCTACAAAACATTAATTGATTGTTGTTATTTGTGCTTCAATGTAAGTGATATTGCAATTGTTATTAACACACAGCTATGTGTTGGTAAATGTGAACAGTTATCTTGAGTTTGGAAAAATTTCGCAGCATCTGTGTGAAATAAACATTAATTTATCGATAAGAAAGTGAAAGCGAAAGTCAGGATCGTTTACTTGACCGCACATCCTTTAGATTGTCGTATACATATTGTACTATGCACCATCAGATGTGTAGTTCGTTGATTTGACCGTACCTCCCTTAGCTTTCGGCATTGGCGTATACTTGAAGTCAGCTGTGCAGTTCGTCTCCGAAACGTCCAGTGATGCACATTTCCCAGCAGCAAGTAAATTTACGCTGAGTAAGGGAGTTTCAATTAAATAAATGGTGTAGCCGGACACGAAGGTCAAAAGTGCCCCAAAACCAAATTGAATTTGCAATAGGCCATTCCATAGCCTATGTAACAAAAATACTTCGTGCCAATTTTCAACCTTATATGTCGACATAAGAGGTAGTAATGGGATGACCAAGAAAATCAGGCTTTTCTGTTTGTCTTATCCTCTTCAATAGAAAAATCAGGCATATTATAACTATTAGAATACACATCTATGAATTTTTTCAGAATTTTTAGCTTAGAAACCGAATTTAAAATAAAGAATTTTCTCAGATTTTTCAACGTGTGGGCGCATATTTAAAAAAATAAAAAACCACGATTTTTTACATTTTCCATGCCCGTACACGTACCATGTTTATATGACTCATATAATTAATTTCTCAGATGAATATTATATCAAATTCTAAATAATCATGCGTATAATCAGTAATCATGCATATATTTCCATGAAATAGTTCTTACCCCTCTGCTACATTATTCTTTGTCGCTGTCATCATTGATTATGGCTTTTAATTTTTTAACTCGCTGTCATCATTGATTATGGCTTTTAATTTTTTAACTTTGATAAATCTGAAAAAATATATGTTAAAAACCATAACAAGATGCTAAAACTGTAAAAATATAAACTTAATGTCTCATAATTTATACAAGAAATAGGCATTTAAAAAGTTGATTACACTGTCCAACACCAAAATCGTTTTGCAAGACCTTTTGGGTGATTCTTATACACTTTGTCATCCTAAAACCAAATCTGAAAGCAGAATTGCTCCATCATGCAACGTTTTCGAAAAATTTTGGTTTTTGTAAAAATGCCGGATTTTGATACAAAATGACGTGTTGCGGAAAAACTAACCACGCGAGAAAGTTCAAATTTCAGTCAGGAGATAGAGGGGACTCTCCTCTACATATCCATAAAGCCAATTATATTTTTATGTACTTCCTAATAGTTGTAAATGGTTGTTAAAGTTTGGAAATGTGCCGATGCGGGTACTTTGTACGCAAAAAGAAATGTATGTAATTAAGCATAGTAAGAATCTCTCTCTCTCTCTCTCTCTCTCTGCCATGCGCCGTAGCCGCAGTTTGATTGGTCCGTGTTTTTCGTTAATAAGTAACTTCTTTGCAAAGCCGAGGCAGACATTTCTACGAACAAAAATGTCGCTTCAGACAACTTCAGGAACCGCCACTTTCAAGAACTTGAAACATTTTTGAGACATCCTGTATGACCTTTGACTGATGATCATTCTGTCTCACCCGGTCTCGGGATAACATGCTGTCGAACCCGTAACTGCCTTCAACGAATACCGACAATACGTGTGACGAACACATGCAATGTTGCCCTAGGTGGCATGGTTTGTTGGCCATAAAGTGGCTTGTGCCTGCGGAACAAAATTCTCTGCCCGCACGGGCGATATCTGAACGGGATTGTTGTAGACTTAAGGGGGCCGGCATGGTTTGAAATCCATATACGTATGCAACGGTCAAAATCTAGACAAACTGCCGCTTCAATATTGCAATGAGCAGTTTAGAAGTGGTCAATTGTGTTTCCTAAAAGTCCAATCTACGTCTGTACAGACCCCAAATTGCGAATTTCTACCTCATCGTGGAGTAATTTGTAATATTCGGCAGAAAATTCCAATTCTGAAGCAAGTATGACGTCACAAGATGGCTGCCGCTTAATTTCGAGAGATTTAGTGTTCGTATCGAAAAAAAGGCTCTATACAGACGTAGCAAAGACATGTACAAACACGGTGGTATGCATTTTGAATTGAATACTTACTTATTAGAAAAAAAAGCACGGCGTAACATAGCGTGACAGTCAAGGCCAAATGCCTGCCAGCCCCCTTAAGGGCAGCTAATGAAACAAACTTAATCTAATTTTACATAATTCCGTAATTGAAACTGGTAAATGTGTTATAGTGTAGCATGCTATCTTTATAACACACTAGTAACTAAAGATCAATTATCTCGTTATTTGATGCTTAATTGAAATATATTTTAAAGTTGTAAGAATTGAACAGAACTACTTCAAAATATGGCGAATACAAATAGAATATATCTTGTCGATAATATGTCAAACGATGATGCTGTTGTTACGGATAGTCAAATGGTTATATAATATTGTTATTTTGTAGGATCGTACCGGAATCACCAAGATGGCTACTCGCGAAGGGTAAAACCACAGAAGCGGATATGGCATTGGAACGTATTGTGAAGTATAATGTGTGCTGTGTAAGATCTCATCAAGAAAATGTTAAAATAGATGAAATTGAGACTGAAAATACGGCACCGCTGAAACCGGAACGAAAGTCCCGCGTATCATCCTCGGATTTGAAGAAACTAAAAACGGATAGTGAAATGGACAAGGAAGCCACTAATTTGCTACCTAATAATATGGAGAATATGCAACAAACAAATCGAAGTAAGGCATAGATAATAAAATTCATATAAGTATTCTTTGCAATCGGCAAGTCATTACCTCTACTTCGAACTTTTGATTCGATAATAATTTCAAAGAAATGAGTTGTCAAAATAATCATTTCCAATAATATAATTAATTATGCTGACATTGTGAAGTAATTGTATGTAAAAAGAATACAGAAATTGGAGAAAATAGAATACAGATACGAACAAAAGTATTGACTGGATTTTAATTATATAGGTAACTTAAAATCTAATAGCATAACATAACATAACATATTTTGTATGTAGTCCGTTCTAAACATAACAAGTAATAATACAAATAAAAACTGGTTTATACCTGTCAATACTTTTGTTCGTGACCACATACATAGAGTGGATAAAAATTACTGGTCATCTGTCCTAGAGGTGAATCTACATTTCTGATTCGATAGACATTTGTAACGAAACTATCCAAATCTACAAAACAAAAATCCAAGTTTAAATGTTAGATCACTGGTTCAAAATTTATGCTTGTTTAAAGTTAAGCAATGTACTTAAACATTGTTCAATGCGCGGAGCCGCAATAAGATTGGTCAGGGTTAGGTGTGTGAAGAGAGGGTGGAGGGCCTTTTTTCCGTGGAGATAATCTCGTTACGGATACCTAGCCACGCTCGAGGGGAGGGAGACCAAGTTATGTGGGACTCCTTGGCCGGGGTGTGCAAGGTTAGTATAACCACCAACTCCCTACGCTTGTCCCTAAGCTCCTGGGGGTGCCCGTGATCTACGCACGCATGTCCAACCAGACCGCTTTTACATTCCTCCCAGGAGGGGAACGCGGCCCTCTCCTACCTACTGTAATCGAGAACACCATGTGACGAATGACATGATGTACTCCCCTCCCTTTTAGATCTCCCGATGAGTGCTTCAGACCCCTCGCCTAAAGCACCCGACTACCTTCAGGGATGCCATTGATGACTGAATATAAGGAGGGTTTTGAGTCCCCTCTCCCCTCCACCACCCCACCCCGAGATCAACAAGGCCGTCCCGCCCGCGTCGGTGCGATGCATCGGGACCGCCACAGGCTCTGCGACACCACCGCCCCCCAATATTACCGGGGTCGAGAATACGTTCCCGATCCTGTTTCGCTTCCTCTTTCTGGAGCATTACCTGCACGCAGAAGGAGGCGGAAGCCCTCCAGAACCCCACATTCCGGAGCACAGTCTCATCCCACTGCGCCCCGGAGGGGACGTCGTTCGCCAGACTATATAGGACACTTCTGCATGGTGTACTCCGACGTGTCCACCAGCTCGCCGCAGTGGCTACACGCCTCCATATCTTCCCTACCGGTCCAATACAGAGACCGACCGAAGCAACTGTGCCCGGTCATGATCTGTGTCGTTCGATAGGAAACTCGCAGCCCCATCCCCGCCTGAGTCCACTGCTGGTACTCAGGCAGGATGGCCCGCACATCACACTACGGACCATCCAAAGCGCTCCCGGACATGACGCCCGAAATTCGCTACCATGAGCTCTCTCTGCTCGGGAGCCCTCTCCCGCCGGACGTCCCGGAATAACCAAAGACTTCTGAGAGAGCCAGGGCCTTCGAAACAAGAGCAGCCTCCGGGTTCTGCTGTACCTCCTGGCACCAACTTCGCGCGCCCATAAAGTTCCATTAAGGACAATACCCTGCACTACCCCGGCTTACAAGCGCTTCACCCATCCGTAGGGGCCACAAGATTTGGGAGGAGGCGACTCGGGGAGCAAGGAGTCCAAAGTGACGTCAAAGCACTACACACCGTTAAGGATAAGTCCCAGGTACCGCATCTGGAACTTGATGCTGACCGCGCCACCCCTAACACGGACCCAGTATGTACTGGGGAGGTGGCTCCCATACCATACGCATGGACCCCAGCTATCATTACACCCCGGGCGAGGGGTTAGCCACCCCCACTGCCTACGCTATAAGACCCCGGGCGGAGGGACCCGCCCGGTGTCCCCATCCCTGGAGCCTTCGGATTGAGCTTCCCGAGCTCGGTCCACCCACAGCTCCCGGAGTCTTTGTGCCCCGCCCGGAGCCGGTGTCCCGAAGGAACACCCGGCCAGGGCAAGAAGACGCCGCCACCGGAAGGAAGGGCCGTCGGAGGCGCGATCCGGCACGCCCCGACCCTTCCTTTCCCCATAACCCCCACGGATCCCCCCCCCCCATCGGGGGGGACGGACCGCCCCCCCCCCCCACACCGGGAAATTAACACGGGGGGTGCCGTCCCTACACGGGAGGAGCTACGCTCCCCCCTGGAGGCCCGGGTCAGTTCACGCCCAGGGCCCCCACGTCCACCGCACCCACTGGCAGGGCCACATCAGGGCGCGGGGAGTCTCCCTGCGTCAGCCCCACTCTGCCCCCCACTCCTGGAGGCACAAATTGGGGCGGGGGAGACCCCCGCGCCCTCCCATCCCTCACCACCCCCCTCGTGGGGGAGGGAGTGGAGAGCCTGACGACCGGCCCAATTACGCCTGCAAATCTACGTTATTGGTATCATCGCGTCTTTATAGTTGGTACCTAGCATCTCCGCTCAGTAGGACGTGTTTATACAGAGTGTGGCAAGCGGGAATTGTTGCCGCTCATCGTCGTCCACGATGCAATGTTACGCCGGTCAGCTGCTGCATTGTCATTTCACATTTCTATAATGTGTTTGATTTATTTTATGCCGCTTTTTAAAAATTTTAAAAATTTCTGGTTTGCCAAGGTAAAGTTTAATCCCAAGATCTGCAAAGGAAAAATTTTGGTCATCCCATTTGAATCCGATCCAGAGGATGGATGACCAATACTTTTCTTACACCATGCACACATTCGCTATTGGTAATTCAGTAATTCAAAAAATTGAAAGGTTTGTTTTTTCTTTCAGTATAAACTCATTTTCAGCACGTTTCAATATCTGCATAGTTTTAGGGTGATTAATACAAGTTTAAAGCTTCAGTTTTGATCTTATAGATATATAAGGCGTCTCCAAAATATCTCAGACACTGTTTATAACACTAAAAATGTTTCAGAAAAAAGTTAAACGGTATCAGGGGATACACTTTCCGATGTAGATATCTTCTTTCTATGTAGACAACTTTGTTTCTTTAAATGGAATACTATATTTTTTAATGCACTGTTGGATGCTACTTGTTATTCCCTCCATAAAAGTACAAAGTCACTTATGACAAAAAATTAAAGTAGATATTAGAAGATTGTTTATGCCCGCGGTAGATCTTCGATGATCTTACAGGCTTCTGATATGTTAGCACTGCGAGGTGCCCGGTAATAAAACTATTACTAACTCGAAGGACCACTTCCAAAGGGATGGAAGGAAAAATGACATGAAAGGTTTTTCGAACGAACTATATTTCAAACTAAGTGGTGAGAAAGCTGGTAGAGTAAGTCGTCACGGTCAAAACTATCTAAACTAGGTGACTTTTCCAAGCTAGTTGACTTCCTAGAGCGATCTGACTGGGAGAACGCGAGTTAGAAAACATCTAACCTCGGTTCTCCCAACTATTCTAAAGTTGCAACCCTAACTTCGGGCGTTTGGTGGGAGGATCTAGGGGCTGGGTGCTTGAAACAGGCCCAGGGCTCGCCAAGGCCAGACATGCTTGGCGACCGAACCCCGGGGTTTTCCAAGCATCTGCAAACTATTCTAAACTGCAGTTTCAAGCACCCTGATGCGCTTATGAGCCTAAGGGACGAACATTGACGGGACCCAGGCACGGACGGTAGCATTATCAAGCTAAGTGGCGATGACAGGCCCATCGCCGTAGTCAAACTACGAAAAGTCACGTACTGGGTCTGCTGCAGAATGTCAAGGACCCCGCCATAAAACCGTCGCCCAGCGCGAGCCCCTACAAAGATATTGATATTTGTTTAGAAGATATTATGTGTTTAATAATGAGTGCAAGAGTTAGTACTGTACAGGTCTTAACGCTCACTTTTCTAAAGTCGGTATTCCGAAATGTATCCTTTAGAGATTTACTCGACCTCTAATGGAGTTATGAACTTTTTGAAGCATTTCTACAGATATTTGCTCACACGTTTGGGGCGCCCTGTATGTGGAATGTAGATGTAATGTAAATAAATAGATAATATATGTTACATATGTTTCAGAAACAAGTCTTGGAGGTGTTTCAGAAAACTTAGAAGTTAAATTTCCCAAAATGGAATCAATATTAGACTCTCCTGAATGTAGTGAAATAAAGAAAAAGGACCGTCCCACAAGTTTGAAAAGCCATCGCAAATCGAAATCCATATCCCAACTGGCCACTGCCGATGTTCAACGACTTTGCATGAAAAATGAATATGATATCGTAGAGCTGAGAACTGCCGCAAACAAGGAGATCTTATATAAAGACGAAGAGACGATAGAAAAAAAGGTTAAAGAAAAACCTCAGAAAGCACAAACGGCACAGGTACTCAAAGATGCGTTCAAATCCACGATGTTAAGGAGATGTAGCGTGGTATTGTTTTGTCAATGGTAAGTCTTTCAATATTTATTTTTTATATAAAATCAAATGTATTTTTACTTCGAACTATTGATTAAATATTCTAGTTACACTATTCGTTAATGTAAGATTGAATTCAAAATATACAGGGGATCGCTTGGTGATGTAAACGGAAAGGGGGTGATTCCACCTTTAAAAAAAGAAGTAAAAACGAGCAATATAATTTGTTCATATGAGTTTATATTTTCGAGAAAATCGGCTTAATATTCGTTGAATATAAGTGCGCTTGACTATGGAAAGCTCTACCTAAAGGTATGTGTCCATTTGATAGTAAAACTATTGCGAGTTACTCTCGGGAGTCAAATTTGTCAGTGTACGCAAGGGTGGTTCTTATTTATTCTTGAAAAAAATGTGTTTCAAATTTTTTGCGGCACCATCAGTATTATCCCAATTAATAAAAAAAATCTTTGCAAAGTTTGAACTCGATCGGATATCGAGAAAACGTACCTCAGGGCCCTTAAACATTGAAATAATTAATTAAATGCTCATAAAATTGTTTTTCTCGAATATCTTCTAAATTATTGACTGTATCGAACAATATGTTAAACAAAACCTCTGGACATCTGGACAGGCCGCGACTTTTATGTCGTATTACGGTTTTTCGTAAAATAAACAGTTTTCAAAAAAAAAAATGGTGCAAAATGTCAGAACGAAATAAAAAAATTTTTTCTGAAATTTGAAAACTGAAGTGTGTTTTCATAAACACACTTTAATAAACCTACTTTATCAATAAAAATTAACAAAAAATGTGTATTGTTTTTTACTTGCGGAACTTATTTTTTTTTTTAATTGCATATGTATAGAAATATATGTGTATAAAAATATATATAGAAGTCAAGAACAAGTTCTGGTTTCGTTTTATCAAAGTTAAAGGTCTTATAAAGAGACCTAAGTTTCGAAAAACACTAAAATGAACCGTTGAATTAAAAAAAAACGAAGCTGTAAGATATTAACCTGACGAGTTAGGTCCGGTCTGTTAGGTGGACGGGCATCGCGCGTCGCGTTGTTTCAGTAATTTGATGAGAGAGTATGGTCTGACGCAGGGGTGGAAGAATTAATCGCAATGTATTAAGAAAGACAATGTTTATGCAACTTCAAACATTAGGATTACAGTAAAAAGAATAATATTTAACGCGTAATTAGCACGGTAACGCAGTACATTCTCTTATATTTATTTAACGGTTCATTTTAGAGGACTTTTCGAAACTTAGTTCTCCTTATAAGAACTTGATAAAGCGAAACCTGAACATTTTTGTGACTTTTAATAAAGAAAATATACCCAATTTCCTTCTAAGTAATATGTAATTGAAAAAAATCGTTTTGCAGGTTAAAAAACACATTTTTCGTTAATGTTTGTTTGTACAAGACAATGAAAACACAACTAAGTTTTCAAATTTCAGAAAAAATTTTTTGATTTTGTCGTAATATTTTTCTCCATTCTTTCGAACACCAATAGTTTTAGAAAAAAAATAACACGGCATAAAAGATCCACAGGTTTTGTTTAAAATATTTTTTAATACTACAATAATATAGTATTTAAGGACCCGGGGACGTTTTCCCGTTATCCGATCGAGATCAATCTGTGCACAGATTTTTTTTTATTAATTGGGACAATCCCAGGGGGTGCCGCAAAAAATGGAAAATAAGAGACTTCCTAGTGTACACGGTATCGAGAGTGTTAGCGAATAGCTGCACGAAAAACTCTCAGAGAGCGAGAAGCAATTTGAAACTCACAAATGGATACTTCAATATTTTTTCTTGGTGAGGAACTATCACATTTGCCAGAGAGTCTAGAGGCATGCTAGTTTTCGTTTAGACACAAACTTAAGACCCGTCAGATCAAGACCAAGACGGATCTTAAGTCCGTGTCTGAAGGCTGTGAATGGAAATTATTAATTAAAAAGTCACGTGACTATCCTGGGCCCTAAACAGTGTAATGTCACTTATTCTTTTTGAAATACTAAAAGTGTTTAAGTTAATTTTACAGAAAGTTCTAAAATGCAGGTTATGCGTGGATAATTGGCAACCCGTCGGGAAATACTATTTTATTATTTAGCCTGACGTTCGCTTTAGTAATGTACAGAGTATATAAAAAGTACAGTGAATTCTCGTTGTGAGTCAGTGGCAACCTCGCGGTTGGGAGTCAGTGGAACTATCCATACCACCGCGGGGTATACATACCCCCCTCTCGAGCTTCGCTGTCCGTTTCTGCGTGCAACATTGTATCGGAAAAATACATTTTCTCAGCCTTTTTGTCCGTATCCATCAGTAGTCATAGGCTTATGACTTACAGACGGATGTGATTCTTGCGTTTCCAGCGTGCCCTGTGTATTTCAAATGCAACGCTCGGCGAGAACCTCAGAATTTCAGATAATTGTCAGTCGCCAGAACCACACAACTGACTTATGCCGAGAATTCAATGTAATAGTCATCCGTCCTAGGGGTGAATCTATCCCTTTGAAGCGATGAACATTTGTCAAAGAAACTTGCCGAAAATTGTCTATAACAAAGAAAATTGCTGTTAAAAATTTTCTTTACATCACCACCTTCTATACATCGAGAAAAGGAAAAACTTGAAAGGAACCATATGTCGCAAACAAATAGTTATTCATATATAAACTGTTAAAATTTCTGCAAAATCTGATTATGTGGAGTAATACATATAGTGGCATATGTATAACTGACAATGTCTTGTGACAATGTAGTGACAATGACTTGGTACAGGGCTAGCGACGAATTTGCCTTTAAACTTCGTTTGTGTCGAGACAAGCACACGATTATGTTCCATCTCATCGACACGGTCAGGTGGACTGTAGGAGTAGGCTTTTGTCTATACGTATAATTCCTCACAATCAAATTTCGCAAAAACTTGAACTGCTTATATCTCAATAACTATTTGTTTGCGACATATGGTTCCTTTCAAAATTTTCCTTTTCTCAATCTATAGAAGGTGGTGATGTTGGAATTTATTCCATAAATGTGGAACAAAATCAATCTATTATTTCTTTAAAAGGTAGGATCGATTGAACCGGCTATTCTCTGTATATGCATACATTGTATCTTCAGTTAATACACATTGTATGTTGTCCCCGGCATGGGGCCCTCGATCTTCAATTGTTAATATTGGACTGTTGCTCCTCTGTTTCGATCTCTTGCGTTTCATTCGTAACGTTTCTTTCGCTGGTTAAAGACGTGTCTCACAACGTGCTCCTAGAGTTACTATTCTGATATAAATTTTATTTCGTATTTTATAATAGTGTGGTTTTCTTTAATACCCATACTCCCAACAGGTTATGGGCCCAGGTTACTTTACATACCGTATTACGTCGTGTACCTAGTTACGTTGTGTGTAAGAAACATTTTCTGCAAAAATTAAGTTGTGAGAAAGTGCGTTCACCGTGTGTTAAATATCGTGCATAGACATAGTGAATTTAAGAAACTCAAAAAAGACGATGGATAAAGCGAGAAGGAATATCAAACCTTTCGATGGCAAAAAATATTGTACCTGGAAGTTTAGAATTCGCGCTTTGTTAAACGAGTTAGACGTAATCAAAGTGATCGATGACAACACTCCTCAAAAGCTAACTACGGAATGGATTCAGGCTGAGAATGTCGCCAAAAATGTTATTATAGAATATTTGTCGGACTCATTACTTAGTTTAGTAAAGAAAAATAAAAGTGCAAAGGAAGTGTTGTGTAGTTTGGACGCTATTTATGAGCGAAAGAGTAGCTACGCAGTTAGCAGTGCGAAAAAAACTATTAGCACTAAAACTTCAAAGTGACGCGTCGCTAATCAAACATTTTACGGTCTTCGATGAAACGACTTCAGAACTATTGTCCGCGGGTACACATTTAGAAGAAAGTGACAAAGTGGCGCACTTGCTATTAACATTACCCGCGTCTTACGATGGAGTAATAACCGCGATTGAAACATTATGTGAAGATAATTTAACACTTGAATTTGGAAAGACGAGATTTTTGGACCATGAGGTCAAATTGACGAGTGAGAACCGTGATACCAGCCTAAAGGTGCTTCACGCCGAATTTAAGGGAAAGAAACGAAAATTCAATTTCTCAAAACCTCAACAAAAATTGAAACGATATAAGACAAACAGGAAACAAGAAGTGAAATACTATCACTGTGGCAGAAAAGGCCACATTAAACCAAATTGCATTTATTATAAACGAAGCATCCAACAACAGAGTGGTAAAAGAAATAAAACTGTGCAAACCGTTCAAATGACTGAACCTGCAACAAATTCGTCAACGCCCACGTCAAGTTTTGCATTCATGGTGGGAGATTATCAATCAGAAATACACGGGACAAACAAAATAACCTTCCTCTTGGATTCGGGGGCATCGGATCACCTGATTAACAGGGAAGACCTGACCCAAAATTTCAAGGTGTTACAAACGCCAGTACGAATTTCTGTGGCGAAAACAAGGAACGCTGAATGTTACTACTAATTTGGGTATCCAGGGAACCGTGGACGATGTATACTACTGCCCAGATGTGCCGTACAATTTACTGTCCGTTCGAAGGATCCAGCAGACGGGCATGACAGTTGTTTTCGACAAGGAAGGCGTTAAGATAAGTAAAAATGAAAATGTCATTGTTGAAATTATTTATTCAAAAGGAGTTCAGATCGTTGTTTAACATCAGAATTATAAGTAACTATTGATATGGATACATATTACGCAGCACCGCGGCTTGAACGTTTTTTGACACACAGAACCCAACAAAAAAAACTGAAAAAAAAACCAATTATCAACAGTCATAATGTCAGGTAAGCCCCTAAACAATTTAACTGGCATAGAATTTTTGATAAATGCTTTTCCTACTGTCCATGTCTCTAGAACGTTGAAAGATAATTATGAATTATGGCAGCAGCATTTAGGCCATATCGGAAAATCAAAATTCTTAGAATTAAAGAATAGAAAAATGTTTGCTGATATAAATCGAGTAGAGAATGTTGTGGTTAAAGACAATCTTTGTGAAGCTTGTATAAACGGCAAACAAGCGCGATTACAATTTCGAAACTCGAAAGATAACTCCTACTACAATTAACGAAAAAAATTATTTTCTACTATTCGTTGACGAATATACCCACTATTGTGTAACATATTTGATGTCACATAATTCAGACGTATTTTCAATGTTTAAAGATTATGTTGCAAAGAGCGAGGCATATTTTAATCCTAAAGTAGTAAACTTGTATAGCGATAATGGCAGGGAGTACTTGTCAAACGAAACGAAAGATTATTGTGTTGAAAAAGGCATTACATACCACTTAACAGTTCCACGAACCCCACAGTTAAATGGTGTATCGGAACGTATGGTAAGGACGATAACAAAAAAGGCTCGAACTTTAATTGCTGGAGCTAGTTTGTATAAAGTTTTCTGGGGAGAAACTGTCCTTACCGCTACGTTTTTAATTAATATAACCCCGACGAAAGCTTTGAAACAGTCAAAAACACCATACGAAATGTGCCATAGCAAAAAGCCACAATTAAGATATTTGAAAGTGTTCGGTTCAACAGTATATATACATAATAAAACTAGACAATCAAAATTCGAAGAAAAATCTTCGGAAGGTATTTTAGTTGGTTAGGAACCGAACGGGTATAAAGTGTGGAATGTGGAAACTGCTAAGTTTGTTATTGTGAGAGATGTAATAGTTGATGAAACTAATTTTTTGATATCAAGGCCTGTAATGGTACAGCCTGAAACTGATGCATCTGACGTGCAGTCAAAATCAGTAGATAATCACAAATCTGATAGTACTAAATCAGATAAATCTCCACCATTAAATACTGTTATTGAAAATGTCGAATTAAATCGTGGACTTAATAAATCTGTAGTTGAAGCAGATTCACACAATGATACTTCCATAAATAATCATCGAAAAAGACAAGTACCTTCTGAGTTAAGAAGAAGCGATCGAATTAAATGTCGACCAAGTGTTTCATACAATGAAGACAATATGTCGGACGATTATCATTTATGTGCTCAATCGATTATTTGTAAAATCCCTACATCATATCGGGACATTGAAAATATGAATGATAAAATTCAGTGAGAACAGGCTGTTAAAGAAGAGATCAATTCACTTTTAACAAATAATACGTGGATCTTAGACTCAAGGCCTGAGCATAAAAATATTGTTGATTGTAAATGGGTGTTCACAGTTAAGAACGATGAATTTGGAAACCCATTGAGATATAAAGCTCGGCTTGTTGCTCGAGGATTCAGTCAACAATATTTAGAGGATTACAATGAAACCTTTGCACCGGTTGCTAGAATTTCTAGTTTTAGATTTATATTAGTTTTTTCAAACCAGTTTAACTTGTTAATCCATCACATGGACGTCAAAACTGCCTTTCTAAATGGAACGTTAAAAGAAGAGATATATATGAAAGTTCCTGAGGGAGTTAATTGTGATAATAATCAAGTGTGCAAATTAAATAAAGCGTTGTATGGATTAAAGCAAGCAGCCAGATTCTGGTTTGAAATCTTTGAACAAGTTCTTCAAAAAAAAAAGGTTTAAAAATTCACCTGTTGATAGATGCATTTATATTTTAGATAAAGGAGATATATCGGAAAAAATATATGTTGTCTTGTATGTAGATGACCTAGTGATTACAACCGAAAAAATCGACACAATGAATAGCTTTAAGAATTACCTTAAAATAAAATTTTGCATGACAGATTTAAACGAAATAAAACTTTTCTTAGGTATTAAGATTGAGAGAAATGGAAGTAAGATAAGTTTGGATCAAAGTGCATATATTAAAACGATTTTGCACAAATTCAATATGTCAGATTGTAACCCTATTAATACGCCTCTTGAATATAAATTAGATTACACGGCATTGAATTCCGCTGAGGAATATGATGCTCCTTGCCGAAATCTTGTCGGATGTTTGATGTATGTGATGCTGTGTACGAGGCCTGATTTAAGCACAGCTGTTAATATTTTAAGCAGATATCTGAATAAAAATAACAAAGAACTTTGGCAGTGCTTGAAAAGAGTACTTAGATATCTGAAAGGTTCGCAAAATATCAAATTAATTTACGAAAGAGGAAATTATATTAATCTTCTGATCGGCTACGTTGATTCAGATTGGGGAGGCAACGATTTAAATAATAGAAGAAGTACAACAGGATATCTGTTTAAATTATTTGAAAGATGCACAATATGCTGGAACACAAAACGGTAAGCATCTGTAGCAGCTTCATCTACAGAAGCTGAATATATGACTCTTTTTGAAGCTGTTAGAGAAGCTCTTTGGTTGAGATCTTTGGCAAAGGGTTTAAATATAGATGTTTTGCAATCAATTGTAATATATGAGGATAGCAATGGCTGCATTAGTATTGCTAACAACCCAACGAATCATAAAAGATCGAAACACATAGATATAAAGTACCATTTTTCTAGAGAGCAGGTTGAAAAAGGCATAATTAGATTGTTACATATGCCCACAGGTAGTCAGCTGGCCGATATTTTGACCAAGCCGTTGCCAGCAGCCAGGTTCCTAGAACTGAGAAATGGACTGGATTTGCAATAATAAATTAACTATATTAATATTGATAATTTTTTTGTTTACAAGTAATTACGATTGTTATTCTTATATGTGTATACCAGAGTTGGGCAAAAATTTATTTTAAAATTTCGAATACAAATAAATGAAAGCTATCTTTTATTCGAACTCGTTTCTCTCGGATACATATTCACCACAGTTCATCCGTCAGATACTTTTCACGATTTTCATTTGTCGTCCGTGGGCCATCCGAATCGCGAAGTAACGGCTATGCGTATTCGACGCCTCTAGCGGCAAGAATTTATTTCAGAGAATTTATTTGGAGATACAGCTGATGGGTTGCAAAGTATCTTGGACTTGTATTCGACAGTTCGAGGCAGCGCCACCATTTATTCGACGGTGAATTTTGTCAGATACTCGCAACTCAGAATGTATCTTTGATTTTCGACGTACGATTTTCTGCGTGAGCTAGAAATTTATTCGAATGCTCGATGTAGGGAAGATGATTTATTCGATTTTTTATTCGTGACGAGCATGAGAAATAGATGAAAATCACATGTATCTTTTATTCGAAATTGTATTCGAAGTTCGGATAAAAGACCGAACGACGTTGCCAAGACGTAATACTTACGTCGTAATATGCAAATACGTACTATGGTATAGTGATTCTCATTAATATTCAAACACTATTTCTTAATTAAACGATTGTTTACCCAAATGAAGTTTTATTATTTAGACAATTGTTTAAACAAATAAATTTTTATTAGTGAAACAAATGTTTACACCAGTACATTTTTATTACTTAAAAGGTCGGGATTTGTGAGATCTTTAATATTGACGAATGTGAGAATCATCAGAGTTGATCACTGGAAAAAAACTAATTGAAACCAATACCAATTCAAAACTTACCGAAAACCATTAGTTAATAGTATTGGTTCGGGTTAGTTTCTTTTCGAGCGACCGAGCAAACTGCACGATTCTCTTTGCTGATTTCTCTTTGCGAATTTGCTAATAAGTGGAACTGGTGTTAATATGGGTTAGTTTTTTTTTCTTTTCGGGCGACCGCAGCACGCGAGCAACGTTTAAAGTTCTCACATTCGACGTTTCTAAGTTTAAAGTTCTCACATTGACAAAGTTCTATACATAAAATATCTTTTTAAGAAGGTCGCCCGATATATACGTTGCTTGCTGGCCACCGCACTGAGGAGTAAAAAAGTGGGGTGCCTATGCTGCATACACGTCGCGACGCGCCGTCACGTAGTAGTAACGGTAGTATTTCGCGAATATCTCGAAAACTATTCATTTGCGCCAAAAAAGATGAATACTTTTCGTATTCAGCATGTCAAAACGAATAGAATGGCGTAAGTCATGTGTCGAAAGGAAGGGGGTTTTTTTTCCAAGTCTTACCCAAAGAATATTTCCAATGAAACTTACCTTTAGAGTGAATTCTCGTCATAAATTGCATTTGAAATACACACATCCAATGAAACATACGAATCTATACATATACTGTAAGTCGCGTCGCGAAGTGAGATTCATGAGACATTTGAACAACAATAACTTTCAAAGTAGTTTGAAAATGTACTGAAAATATTCTGATTTGTCCGGATGTGAAACTGTTTGAAACTTAGAAAATGTTTTTCTGAATGTAATAATTTTTACAAATGTTACCTTCCGTATTTAATATTATTTTTTCTCTACAGTAATCATTACTAAATAATGTCATTCCCATCGCAAAAGTCTGCTCTTTAATTTAATAAAAAAATCAAGGGAAAATATGAAATAGGAGCGTCATGATATCACATTAAAGAGAAGCAATTTTTGTGGCGAAAAATGCTTTTCTTAAAACATCTAAGTTTCAATGTTTATTATCACTATAATATTTATTAAATTGTACTAATTTCTTAATTTTCGAAGTGTTAAAGAAGAGTGTTTGGGTTTTCCGAATGGATGTGAAACTGATAGAGAGAGAATGCGAATGCAAGGGATATTGTGTCAGTCAGTCGGTAGAGAGAGAGAGAGAGAGAGAGAGAGAGAGAGAGAGAGAGCCGCGAGCGAGTTAGTTGACGAGATATTGAATATTGAATTGTCGTTTGAGAGTCGAGTTGTCGAAGTAGAATAAAGTACTATAGCGAAATCGGTATGGAATCATTCCACCTGGTACGTCACACCTAACACATAGGAGTTTCCATTAAAATATTCCAACAATACGTTAACAACCTTACGCTAGTTTATGTTCAACTTAATTTCTATTTCCATCTATTGCAAATTTTTTTATTGCATTCAAAATTTTATGCTTAACATTAATTTAATCTCAAAATTTTTGTTCCTATATTTGACAAGATACACAAGAACACAACTTTGTATTCGCAACAAATTAAAATTAAAAAACCATGCAGAAAATTGTTTATAACATTGTAAATTATTGTTAAATTTTTTTACTTTACACATCAGTGCATTCAACACATTGAAAACAGAAAAAGTTTGAGAGGAACTATACGCTGCAAACGAATCATTTGGTTAGGTAAACTTCTCTCTCGCAGAAGTATTTGAACGCCCTTTAAAACAGTATAACTTTTTTAAAATTGGAACAAACGACCTGACTTTTGTTTAGCAATTAGAGGAATTGGTTTACCGAATGACGTACAAAAAAGATTTTCAAAAAATTGTCGAAACAGTTTCCAAAACTATTCATTTGTGTTAGTTATACACGTACTGAAAATTTCATCGAAATCGGTTGACGCAAATAAAAATGGCAAACATCGAAAGATGTTAGAACCTGTGGATTTTAAGCACACACTGTGACCAAAAATCGTGAAAATCTACGATTTTCACAACTTTTAACTATTTGTAGCTCGTGTATATATTAATCGATTTCGATGAAATCTTCAGCATGTGTATAACTAACATAGATCTACAAAACGCATATTTTAAATTTTCATTACAGGTTTAAGTAAAAAAGTTGTAAAAGTGCCATTTTTATTTTCTCACATAATTCGTACAAATGCAATTTTTTAAAAATCTCTTTTGCACAACATTTGGAAAACCAATTCTTCTAATTGCTAAAAAATGTCAGGTCGTTTGATCCAATTTCAAAAAAGTTATACTGTTTTATGGGACGTTCGAATACTTTCGTGAGCCTGTGTATATGTAAAAAAAATCAAAAGAATGAATACCCGTTTACTGACCAGAAGTATCCAACATTATCTCTACAAACCTGTGTAAAAAATTATTTAAAATGCATTTTTGTGAAAAAGACTTTCCCTCGCTCCTTATGCTTAAAAAAAATTGTGAAACTATAAGGGCTGAAATACCTCCGGGCACCCTCTTTTTTATATGATTATAATTATCAAATTGAAAGTCTATTTCGACAGCAGTACTTAAGCAATTTATATTTATTTTCAGTTTGTGTACATGAAAATTATCAATATCAAATTTATTTACAACAAAGGAACAATATTTATTAATAAAATTAATATTTAAACATTCGCATCTTTTTTTATAATCGATGGATTTTTTTCTTCTCTACAAGAAAGTATTAAGAAACTTATGTCTTAAAACTAATAGTTCAGAAGTTATTGAAACAAAAAATTTTGGAACAAACATCGAGAATTCCTGGAGAAGATTTGATTCGTGTTTTAAATAATCTAAAAAAAATGGAAAAAATGTTTGGAGTATGATAGAGGTTCATTTGAACATTCGTATTTTTTAATAATATCAAGTAATTTTTAATAGTATTAAAATTACAGTACTTTAGAAAAGTATATGGTCTGAAGTATCTTTAAATTGCAATAACTTGTAAATAAGTAGTTTTAAAGTCCCTTAATACTTTCTTGAAGAGAAGAAAAAAATGCATCGGTTAGATATCACCGGTGCATACAAATGCATAAAACTAATTTCAGGACATGCTCGATTCTATACTATTGAGCTTCGCCTCATGACATCTTTTCTGTCTTTACATGTTCTAAAGATATTTCTTGTCTCCACAGCGTGGGATACCCTGCATACAAAAAAAGGTGCGAATGTTTAAATATTCATTTTATTAATAAATATTGTTTCAATGTTATAAATAAATTTGATATTGATAATTTTCATATACCCTTTAGTCAACATTTATAAAAATTACACTTATTTGTGTAACAAGCGTTTCAAGTTTCGGACTGGACAATTGCGGTAAAGGTACAACGAGTCAAATTATAATCGTAATTATATCGTGTTTGGTCAAGTTTGGTAAAGTTTTATTAAAAAAATAAAAAACTAGAAAAGTTGCAATGTATTTCTTCGCTTGCATTAATGAGTCTGACTAATACTCGATCCCTTGCTGGCTCGATCATCCAGCTTGTTTACCGCTTGACTGGTTCCAAGGGGGACCCTTTTTAGTGGTAAGAATAAAATTTTGACAGTTACAGTGGAGACTTTTGCGACAATTACGAAGTGAATACTTTACTAAAATAGCCTACTAAGACGTCAAATGTATAATTTATAAAACTTAAAATTACTTTCATGTACATAACAATCGCATTATGTTTAAATATATATGTATTGATTTCTTATTTTTCTACTTTTTAAAGGTTAACATCATCCATGGCATGGTGCGTGTACATGACACTGATACCAAATTTTCCTGTCAACCGGCACATCACGTTTGCACTTGGCAGTGCATTAGAAATTGCTACTTATGTGTTCGTTTATTTTATATTATCCAGATACGGTAGACGATTGCCCATATCGGCGTGTCAGTCTCTCAACGGTGTTATTTGCATCTTACTGGCAGCAATAATCATTTTGACGAGGCCTGTAATTGAAGCCGGTACGTAAGCAATGTAACAAACATCATTTAGTAGATCTGAAAAAGAAAAATATACATATTATGTGGTTCGTTATGATTTTCTTAAAATTCCTGTAATTGTGATTTCCTTTCTTAAAGTTGACATTTACACAGTGATTCAGTAATTGATATTGTTACGTCGATTCAAGGAATTTACCCGAGATAGGAGCTGCGATAGTGACCACCACAAAAATTAAATACACACACTTTAGTTATGAGTTCAGAGGTACAGACACGTGTTTACGAATTGGTACGAAGATTTTTCTAAACTCACCCCACCCCCTCCTCCTACTGGATGTCCATCGGTTCTTTAAGAGGCTTTCCTCTCCTGTCCTCGGGGTGGCGGAAATAGGTTAAAAGAAGGAGAATTGAGACGAGGATAGATGTTTGGAAAATTTTCGAAACGGTTCAGCGGACCCACCCGAGTTTAGACAATTGTCCTTCTTGGGACGTAGACGGCCATCGTAATCATGAACCAGACGCGTGGCACTCTGACACACGGGCATTCTCAGAGTGTCAGAGCGTATTTTGCTTTAAGTGTATTTTGATTACAATTGGAAAATTATCGTTGTTATTGGATTAATCGAGAGTAGAAACCGTTTAGATACCATTGTAGGACTGTTATTGACATATTAAAGTTGAATTACTATTTAGTTGATAGTATTTTGTTGGTGGCGTTAAATATGTAATGTGTATGGTATTAACGTTTCATAGTCAATCGATGTCGAAGACTCGGGGATTAGACTGCTACCTATTGGAGACTATGATAAGTTAGTTAGATTGTTGTTAATCAACATGTCGATTCTGTTTTCGATGCTACGTTCCTAGAGCAGAGCATACATTTCGATTAACATATTTATTAGTGCGGGGTTAAGTGTGTATATTCATGGGCTATTTCAAACGGATTTTCCACTCCAAATGAATTTTCCAAAAAACTGGTTAGTTGTAACTGGTTTAGGGGGTAATTTGATTGTGCATTATTAATTTTACTTCCAGCTGGTTTTTTGTTGTTTCTTTTGTAAGTGGCATCATGGTATCCATCTTTGGTTGCGCGTTGTTTATATTTTGTTCTGTCTTGTTTGGTGTAGTGTTAGGGTTGTGTAATGTTTCTGTTGAAGTAGAGTGAGCTCTTTTAATTTCTGGAGTAATATTATATACTTTTTGAGAAGGTTATGGTTGGCTGTCGATATGAAGAGTGTTTTCGTTAAGAAACAGTTGAAGGTGATCCATATTTGTTTCGAGTGATTCCATGATTTCATTGCTATTGAGTGATGGTATTCTTATGAGATTTTCACATTGCATAGCAACATGGCCTTCTTGTTTGCATAGGAAACAGGGAATATCTTGTCGGTAGATGCGAAAATTCTATACTGTGTATTGTCTTCTGAGTTTACAAAAATTTGCCTTTTGAAACTCATAACATGAGTGAAACCAGCATGTTGAATTCTTGCTCGAATAAAAGACATCTTAGACGTCATTCTTATGTTTTGTTTCATAAAGATATTTTCAATAGTATAATTCTTTAGGATGGATTTAGTAGTGGTCTGACTGATGTGAAGGTATCCTTTATTTGCAGTTTCCAGTGGTTGATTGCCAATTTTTTGGCAGTATTTATACTACCAAAGTAAATACAAATTCGGCCGTTAGATATACGGGATACAAAAGGAATAGCGTTGGTGCCAGTGACATTAGCAATTGCTTGTACATAGTCTTTCATGGTAGAACCATCAACTGTGTCAATTATGATTGCTTGTTCTTGAGCGGGGAATATATTATTCTCTGTAGTATAGGCGTAAGAATTTGGTAGATTTTTATAAGTAGTATTATTGGATTCCATGTTTAGACCCCTTTACTCAGAAATCATAGTACACACACCACTGCTCATACAGTGAGCACGAGACAGCACTCACGCATAAACACACGCACACAGACAATCCGGGACGAATCGAAAGAGCACAATAACTCGCGAATCATACGAACACGTCCGATCACCTCGACCGTTTATGGTCAACTATTTAGTTATATTTGTTCAGATGAATTTGTCTATTTTCTGGATTTCATAGTTACGTTATATTCTATATTTTCACTTTCAGACCTCATGAAGACCATTATACTCTTACTTGGTAGAGTAGCAGTGACGAGTACGATTTGCATAACGTATTTATATACAATTGAAATCTACCCGACCGTTGTACGAGGGACTTTCTTAGGTTTATGCACTGTTGTTGCAAAAATCGGAAGTTTGTGCACACCACACGTATTATTATCGGTAAGATTTGCATGTCTGTAATTAACAAAATTCATATCTTGTAAGATGCAAAATTGAATTTAGAAACTGGAGCCATTGTTAGGAACTGTAATACCGCGCAAACACTAGTCTTCGAATAGGTTCAGATGAAGATGCTAGGAACAAGGATTTTTCGGATATAACCACGGGTAGTTAGGAGCATCACTGGTCAAACAGTTGGAACTCGCTGTAAAACAAGTTTATCCAATTGGAATGGTCGTAGACTTACAAGAAGTGCTTCAGATGTGACTTCCACCAATTTCAATGAGTAGGTCCATAGATTTATGCTTATAATAAACATACCCGTAATTGTAACACAAATGACCAACAAATTTTGAAAAAAATGTATGTATAGTTTGAATATAACGGACAGTTGAGTATTGAAGAACCCTATTCTACACCATTTTTTACACGAGTTGGTAATCCTGTTTATGAATTCCCCGATGCCCCTGGGGCTAGGCGGACGGGGATGTGGGGCTCCCACGGACCCTCGGACGCCCCATAAGGGACAGTCAGGAGGGCCAAATATACCCATTAATTCCACCAAGGGGACCTGCCATGGGCTAATGCCTGACCTGCCAAGGTCGAATGCCTGAAACCCGATTCGGACGCGACGGGCACCCCTCTCCTTGCATGGCATTCCGGGAGGGAGTGGAAAAGCTCCCCTTTTTTCCCTGGAGCTAATCTCGTCCAGGTTATGTGGGACTCCCCGGCCAGGGTATGCAAGAGCGGTATACCCACTAACTCCTCCACGCCCGTCCCTAAGCTCCTGCGGGTGTCCATGATTCGCGCACGCATGTCCAACCGGACACCCCCCCTTCAACATTCCGCCCAGGAGGGGGATGCTGTCCCCTCGTACCTACTCTAATTGAGAGCACCATGTGACGAACGACATGATGCCCCCCATGTTTTGGATCGCCCGATAAGTGCTTCAGACCCCCCGCCTAAAGCACCCGACTACCTCCAGGGTTGCAATTGATGACCGAGTATAGAGGAGGGTTTTCCGAGATCATTGAAGGCGCCCCTGCTCACATTAGGGGCGTCGCATCGGGAGTCCGTGACTTAGAACTTAAAATCAATAATCAGAGTGCAATTCAGTCGGATGGACTTGCAAAAATTTGCCACGTCAAACCTTAAAACATTGTCAATGATAACTCCCACCGTACGAAAACATGGCTTGCCGCGAAGTTAATTAACAAGGGAGAGAAACTGTATACTTTTAACAATATCATTTTTTTGCAGAAATACACGATAATGATTACTCACATAAGAAACCTTAGTAAATTAATCAGAAAAGGGGACATCTCGTCAATTACGATGACCATGAAATATGTTGTCAAGGTCATCATTCTGAACAACTTCTTCCTATATATTTTACCATCGCTCGGCGATAGTTTACAAGATATTTGTAAAAAGTCTGTTAGGTACACTACGTCGAAGTCCGTCATTTCAAGCAGATTTTGGTTAGGTCTGGATTAGATTTTTGGGGGAAGAGGTGCAGAGGATTGTGAAGGTCATCAAAATTGGTGATGGAAATATTAATATTGTCACGAGTATCGATATGTTACGATATTGATACATCGCGCTGAGTGGTCTTCGTTGCAGCGTCGTCTTAGTGACGACAATACAATGGAGACAACAGAAGTCGGTCGGCAGAAACCGTTGAGGCAAACGCAAAGCTGAGTACTCCTCGTCTACTTAATAAAGGTTTACTGTTATTCCATACGCTTTATTTATTGAAGATGCCCCGAACTCACAACAATATGTATGTGCTTCAATATTTGAGGTGGAATGTAGTGTAAATTTTTATGTGCGTGGGTTGATCAAATATTAATCGGAATTACTTTTTATGAGCCATAAGATGAACGGAGAGGGGCGCAGCTTTGTAGAAGTATCGGTAGGTGCAGCATCCTACCGCGACTTCAATCAGTAGCACTATGTTAAAGCAAGCGAAAGAAGCCGTAAAACCGCCCGTAATTTTGAGAAGGTTTAAGGCACAGTTCGGTAACCACACCCTTAAAAAGGCTCAGCTGTATATAAACAATTTTTAGAATAACGATATAGTGTTGAAAATGAAAACCACTAATGTCGTCCAGGGACCAGCATGACAGGGGTGACAATTCGCATTGTTAGCCGCCTTCTCGAGAGTAATCGCCGAATAACAATTGTTAAAATTGCTTCTGATGACGGAATAAGCTACGGCAGTACTCAAACAAACATTACTGACATTTGCATATCACCAAAAAAGACGCGAATTTCCAATTCGAGACCTTATCCTGATTTACGATAACGGCTATCCACATACAGCCATCCGAACACAACAAAATGTTAAGGATTTATTCTGGACTATACTGGACGACCGTCCCTACAGTCCGGACTTATCGCTTAGCAATTATCATTTCTTTGGTCCACTCAAAGAAGCCCTCGGAGGAAAGCGATTTGACGACGATGTTGCCGTCGAAGCGTTCGTGCGCAAATAGCTCATGACACAGTCACCTTCATTTTACTATAGCGGAATAAATAAAATTCCTATCCCTTGGGAAAAATGTGTTTCTAAATCAAGAAATTACATAGAAAAATAATATTTAAGGTTTGAATTTTTGTGATGCTCCAATCATTAAAAAAAAATAATTCCGGTTTATTTCTGATCGACCTAATATTTACATAGTCCCCACTGAGATATGTAACTTTTGTTCTGGATGTTTTTCAACATTTTGTATGTATTAAATGTTATAACTGTTTGAATTGTTCTCAGGGAAGATAAAAACTGCGTGTCGGTGAAGTAATACAATTCAATAAACGTTTCAAACAAAGGTACTCATTTTAGTGAAAACTGCATATGTAAACACATAAAAATGTACCCCACATTTCATTTCAAAATTTAAGTTACCTCCTTTTTTGCAATTGGAGAAGGACTACGATCATCGTATCACATACTACAAAAGGCCCTTTCGTGCCTTGCGATTTAAAAAAGTTTCCTCGATATCATGAACAGTGTTGAGTTCGAGGAAGGTTGGGTAACTTACGGTAACCACGGTTTGTATCGAAACCCCTATTTAATATACAACTTAACCCTTATCGGACGCTACGACCACAGTTACAAAGTACTGTTGTCACGTGAGAGATGACTTACGACCGTGAAGGATTAATAATATCGATTGTAGACGACGAGCTCGACGCTGTTAGTTCTCGGTTCGGCCATTTTACCACTGGCGAGCATTGGCTCCCTTCCGGTCTGTATGCCCGCGCTAAAGATTGGTGCTCGCGTCAAGGCATGATGCTCACGTAAGCTCACGCTTGGTATCCCACATCTTTCTCCTTACAGTTGCGAGTACGTGTAGGATCTTGTGCCGGGATCCAATTTCACTATCAAGGTCTTCCTCGAGTCGTAGTGCTCTAAAAGAAGCGGACTCAACATCGCTCATTTTATTTGATCTTTTACCCTGTCGTGTTTTTAAATCCAGATCCAAGAGAAATTCTTCGGTGTGAGTTGCTCCAGGATTTGCTTCATTTCGTGCAGGTATAGGATGAACTTCTCATAATGGTTCACCATGTCCAAGAACCTTCGCACCTCCGGGACAGTAGTCGGCTTCGGCATAATAGGTGTGATCGCATGATAGCAACATGATCCAATTATTTATTATTCCAATAATTCCAATTATTTATTATTTGATCTCCTCAAGACCAAAATAGCACTTCTCCACGCAAAGTTGCCATCCTCTCTGCCTAAGATTTTTTCGTAGTCACTGGTTGTGCTCCTCACGGGTAGAGCCAGTGTATCCTCGATTACCTCTTGAAACGTAGCTGGGTCTATTTTTATTCCAAATGGCGAGCATTTGAACCGGAACAATTCTTCAGGTGAAACTTCTAGTTGTTCTCGTTGCAAAATCACTCAAACAATAATTCTCTTCAGCCAGATCCGCTGGTTCAATCATAACTCACTTTTCCAACCTTTTTTCGTGGAAAAATGCTTTTCGCATACCCTGGCTCGCTGGGGGAAGTCGGGGTTATATGGCACTGTCTCCGAGGGGGTACCCCAGAGGCTACCCACTAAAAACCCACGCATACCTAAGTTAAAGAGGAGGTCCCTGGATCACGCGAGTACTCAACAGGACACCTCCCAGCTAACATACTACCCGAGGGAGAGGTGTAGCCTCCCCCCATTTCTTACGCTATAAGACACCGGGCGGAGGGACCCGCCCTAGACTCTTCGGATTGGGCTACCCGAGCCCCAACTCGGTCCATCCACAGCTCCCGGAGTCTTCGTGCGCCGCTCGGAGCCGATATCCCGAAGGAATCAGCCCCGGCCAAGGCAAGAAGACGTCGCCACCGGAAGGAAGGGCCGTCGGAGGCGCGATCCGGCACGCCCCGGCCCTTCCTGCCCCAACCCCCCACGAATCTGTTAGCGACAGTTTATTTTTGAAAGAAATCGAAGGCAGATAGCCCGACGCTAGTCCGCTTTCGGTTAATTTATGGTAGGGTCGAGGGTTCGCGTAGCCTCTCGAAGCCGTAGTTCCTGTCGACGGACAAACCCCAGATGATGTCTGGCAACTCGAAGTTGTTCAGGTACTCGATGGGGCGCATTCGTTGACACATGTTTGGAAAGTTAGGAATCTTTAAGTATGGCAGACGACCCGACGTCGTACTGCTATCTTAAAAAACAAAGATAGCTCTTATGAAGGATCTGGCCACGGAGTGGGGGAAGGCAAGGGTGCCTTCTGGTAAGAGGACTGTGTTGGACCGCTCAGCACTTACCCCAGAACCTTGGAAAAGGGCAGTTCTTACAAATTCTTTCTAACAAATCCTCCACCCCACTTGGGGAGGGACGGACCCCCCCCCCCCCCCCCCCCCCCCCCAACACACCCGCGCGCGGCCCCCCCCCCCCCCGGGCCGCCCCCCCCCCCCCCCCCCCCGCCCCCCCCCCCCCCCGGCCCCACACGGGGGGGGGGGGGGGGGGCTCCTTCCGCGAAATCACGTCTTCGCAGAAGCAGGCCACCGCCTTCCACGACCTTTCGCTACCGGCCATGTGGTCGACCACGGCCGCCAGAGAGAGGTCGCACCCTTCCACCGCGGCTCTAAGGACACGACGCTGCTCTGCCAAAGCTGGACATTCCTCCAAGGTATGCCCCGCCGTGTCTACATCCTCGCCGCAGTGGTGGCAGTACGCCATCGGCTCCCGCCCCATTTTATGCAGGTACTCCCCAAAACAGCCGTGGCCGGAGAGCACCTGCGTGAGGCGGAAGGTCAACCTAACTCGCCTCCTGCACCATATATCAAATATGGGCAGGAGGGCCCGGTCAATCAGACGTATGGAGGGCGTCACACGGCCATCAACCCAAACACTTCGGAAAACTCCATCCGCCCATTCTGCAGCCTCCACTCCTTAAGTCTCACACTAAAGAAACTCCCCAACAAAACTTTTGAAAGTTTAAATTGGCTTTAGGCCCCCCCCCCCCCCCCCATCATCCGCAAACACCTCCCTATCAATCTGATCATCGACCTTACAATAGTATTTAACAATGCCATCACTCGCAGTTACTTCCCTAATCAATTGAAATACATCAAGGTACTCCCCATATTAAAGAAAGGTATTTAAAACAACCATTAACGACAACTTAGTTGCCTTCTGTGACTCCATTAACCTAATACCCTCACATCAATTTGGCTTCAGACACGCCCATTCTACTACCCATGCTATCCACGAACTCCTAACCGACCTTGACCGTTTGAGTCCCGAGCAGCGCAATCTCGCTGCTGAGATTTTGTGTCGAAAAGTCCGAGTACATTTCGAACGCTATGGACAACTGACAGTGCAGTCACTGACTGCCAAAGTAGCGGGCTCGACTTTACTGACGCACTTACATCACATAGCTACTTTTTTTAAATGTAAATAATACAATTAAACATTTTGTATTTCATTGTTATCACGCCGCTTAGACCTCTTTGCAATCGATAAAGACAAGCGCTATCGCACTGTTCGGCGTTTTTCGACCATGTTTTTTCCAATGACACCTGGGACTCAAACGGTTAACTGAAAGGTCAGCAATATTTACCTGGTGGAGTCTGCTCTCATCAATGTAGAAAAAGCTTTTGATTCTGTCTGGCTCAATGTCCTAATATATAAATTGCTTAAGAAAAAATTCCCCCCTTGACTGATATTCCAAATATGGGACATGATCAGCCATAAAAGTTTCCTGGAACGGCAAATAGTTATTTTGAACTAACTAAAGGCCATATTCCGTTGATACAAGCCGATTTTGATGAAACTTATGTGAGATATAGTTCTTCAAAAAATATTTGATACCTGTTTCTTTTTTATCGGCAACCATCAACTTTAAAGAGGTAAAAAACTGCCCTCAAAGTTGGGGGTCAATACCACATTTTTTGAGATATCCCGAAAACCAAGTGTGTTTTCTAATAGGAAATCTAGTGGAGCAAGAAAATGTTAACAATGATTTTTTTAACAATATATTAACAATTTGATTTTTTTTTAGTTTCTTTTATTTATTGTTAGTTCATTTTAATGTAAACTCGGGTGTCTTTGATCCAAAATAAGGGATACGTGTTTAGGATTTTTTTCTTTGACATTTAACAATAATTATGCAATGAAATGCATAATTTCATACAATTCGAGATTATGCAGGTCTTGCGCCTGGCGTGCGGAGGAAGGAATTCTGGCTTGTTTCGTAGAAGCATAAGCATTTAGTATAAACGTGTACAGTATTTTGAACTGTAGCGATGTCGTCGCTACCACGTTCCGGGGAATTTGGCATTCCATTTTCATAAAAGTAATTGTTAGAATTTTTACCTGGGCCCTGCACGTGCCTGCTCATAATGAGTCCTCCGACTCATCTGGCAGCCAGACTTTTTCGGACCGATATCGTCCCGCCAACGAGTGCCCTTGGTCAGTGACGAGCCCAGCTACTTCAAGTACTTGTACATATCTGATAGTCGCCCTCGCACGACCAAGAGACCTTTTCGTTGCACGTTTTCGTGGCTGGCGGGTTTTCTCGCTAGCCTTCGTCCATCTCTTTTCCGCGAGACACTCTGTCCTTTTCAAGAACCGAATAAATAGACCTACGAAGGCGCCGGAGGAGGCATTACTTAGTTTAACGCTGACCAAAGAAGTTGTTCGGTCTCCGTCAGTTCTTCTACGATCCATGATCATCGTTGTATGTTTTTCTTTACTTTCGTGTAAATAGCCTGTGTAGATATTTCTTGTAAATAGTATCTTCGCAAAAATAAACTTCGCATGAACAAACAGAGTGTGGTTAGGTTTTCGTGTTTATCTTATTGTCGCACCTGACACCTCAGAACAATACCACTAGATTATATGTCGTTTATAGTAGCTAAAGAAGGTGGCGCAAGTAGCAGCGTGACACGGAGCTAATCACCGCGGCTGTATTAGGGTACCAACTGTTATAGCCAATTCTCCTGCGAATTCGACCGGTCGTTGGGCCTTCGGTCAAAATAAACCTGGATCCCTTTTAAACTGTGGATCCTTAAGATAATTGAAACTGGAGTTTTCTTCGTTGTATATGGTAGCTCTGAAAAGGGCTGATTTTATTTTGGATTCTCCTTGTCCCAAATCTTCTTCGTTTTCGGGAATCTTAAGAGAAGACGGTTCGTCCGTTAGGTCATCGAATGTTTTTATTGTGGGAGATGAAGGAATATGGCGAATGCCTTCAAATGATGTTCAAAATCAGGGTTCGCAGACTAAGACGTTTATTCGTAGAGATACAAAAATGTCGCTAATACGTACGGGATAGAGACTATTAGACTCAACTCTCTTCGCGTCGATAGTTCGCTAGCTTATATCCTGAAGAACGCCTGTCAACTGATTGGTGAAAGTCTTTCGAGAAACCGTTCGATTACCTAAAATTTATGGCGTCCAATTGCGCTATTGAGTTCTACAAGGACACATCTGTCCGCCAAGTGGCCAAAAAAGACTTTTTCTCAAAACTAGCGTCTTATGCCATGCAAACCATAAATCTTGCTCAATGCTTATGCGCCGAAGATTTCTCTTCCGGCGCCCAGCTAGCCGCTACAGGGAAATGCATCACGCATCCTCCGAACGCCTGGGAAAGGAAGGTATGTGGAACTCCACGGCAGTGTGTGCAATGCCAGGTATATCCACTAAACCCCATGGTGGTCTCCCTGAGCTAATTGGGAGGCGGTCGGGATCTCGAAATCGAATGCAACCGACCACCCCTCTACAAAAGTATTATTACCTAAGGTGCACGGTGTTGATCCACTCGCAAAGTGGGGTCTAAGAGCAATTGTTGATTGCCAAATAGGAGTATTACCGAAATAGAGGGAATCTATTATCGATCTCACTAGAACTAATTCTTACAGACACGACTCGACGTGATTCTCTATGTTGCTGCACAGTTACTGACCAAAGAGGGTTTATATACCCTGAAAATGAAAGGGGGTGTCTGTTTTAAACTAGGGTCGCATACTCGTATTTCTCGTTTCCAGTGAGTTGAAGGTTTACACCTGGATCTTTATTTAAAGGGCTAAAGGAAGGGTTAGCCGGAGCATAAACATCCCTTCTATAAACGAAGAGGTCGGTTAGGACGTTTTCCGTTCTCAGGAAAAGAGGTTAGAAAAATTCTAATCGAAATAAACGTGGGGCAAACTTCTTCGTAGGTAAGACCGCACTGTGCGATGCGACTCTACACGTGACTGCACAATTACTAACCGAAGAGGGTGAAAATACAAGGGTTTACATACCCTTGAAATGAATAGGATGGTCTTTTCATAATCTAAGGTCGCGTAGGATCAGATTCTGGTTTTTTTTTCGTTTCCAATCAAGTCACAATTCGGTCTTTGTTAAAAAGGTTAAACTGAAAGGTTATCTAGGGCGCTTCCTGTCCGAGATGATCTCGAAAAGATTCCAGTGGGAAAGTAGAACGGAATCTGTTATGCGTACGTAACAATACAAAAAATATGCATTAGTGGGCAACAGAGAATGTGAATGTTCGGTGCGACAGAATTGGTCACAAGATTATTAGACCGCACTTCATTGAAAGATCACTAACAGGTTATACGCCTCATTCTTATCTTCCAGATATATTAGAAAATTTACCATGTTTAATACAAGAAATAACGTGGTACCAACATGACGGCTGTCCAGCACATTATGCTCGGCAATCGCGACAAGTATTTAGTAAAATGTTTCCTAATCGTTGGACAGAGGTGATAGTAACATTGATAGTAGCTCGCTCGCCATATTTAACACTGCTCGATTATTTCCTTTGCGGAACATTAATAAATGAAGTTCATCGCGAGCCACCAACGACGGTTGGTGATATGCGAGAAGGTATTATTGGTGTATGTGCTGCAATAACTGCAGAAAGACTGGAAAAAGTTCTTCGCTAACTGATAATTCGATTACGCAAGTGCATTGACTGCAGTGAACAACCCATCGACATTGAATACTACTTAAAATAAAATTTCTTTTAAACATATCTCAGTAATTATTCGTTAAATCCCACTTTGTGTAATGTTTGTACCACGAAAAATTTCATGATTCATCCGAATTTAAGAAAAAATTTTACACATTCCATTTAAAAAATTGAAGGTGATCCTCATATTTCGATGAAAAAGCCAAGTTATAAAAAAAAGATTAGATAATCCCCCAGGAAAACTTTTATGCAACCTATGCAACTTTTGTTCGAAACATTTTTTCGTACAGCGAACAATTTACGAGTTATTTGAAGTCGTCGTGTTACGAGACTTGCCCTGTATATAGCTCACAGTCTAAGAATGTCACGTAAAGATATTTATTTTCACTTGAATTCACATGACATGATAGCAGTGTATTCCTACCTTATGGGTTGGTTTGATTTGATGACTAACTTATATTGAACTTCTTCTGAAGTCAATATGAAAAAAAAACAAAATTTGTTGAATTAAGAAACAAAATACATCCTTTGCGGAGTAATCTTCGAAGAGAATTGGATTCAGTGCAATAAATGCAAAAATTGGGCACATGAAAAATGTTCAGACATTGATTCTTCATGTTTATACTATTATTGCGATGTTCATAAGACGAAGAACTCCGAGGAACTTGAAGGGGGGGGGGATGAAAGTGGGAGGAAGAAGAGAACACCTTAGCACCTGTACATCTTAGCATATGCGGATGATATAGCGATGCTGGCGGAAGAGAAGGAAGGAATGAGGGGGATGATAGGGGTATTAGAGCGCTATATAGATAAGAAAAGGCTGCAGTTAAAAAAAAGTCAAAGATAATGAGGTGTAGAAGGGGAGGGGGAAGGTGGAAGAAGGTGACGTGAACGTGGAAAGGTAAGGTACTAGAGGAGGTCAGTCGGTATAGGTATCTAGAGTATGTAATAAAGAGGGATGGTGGGCAGGAAGAGCAAGTGGAGGAAAGGGTAAGGAAGGGGGGCGGCAGTGATGGGACAAGTGTGGGGAATAGGGAAGAGGAGATTTGGAAAGGATTGGGGTAGGAGGATTTGGTTGTTCGATAAATTAGTGTGGCCGGTGATGAGTTATAGAGTGGAAATATGGGGGTGGAAGGAAAGGGAGGGTATGGAAAGGTTGCAGGAGAGATACCTAAAGTGGGTGCTAGGAGTAGAAAAGTGTACGCCGGGGTACATGGTTAGGGAGGAATTGCAGAGAGAGTTAATGAGGAGAAGGGCGGGGTTAAGAGCATGGGGGTATGAAAAGAAGTTAAGAGAGGGAAGAGGAGGGGAATTAGCGAGATTGTGTTGGGAAGAGGTTAGAGGGAGGGAAAGTAGGGGGGAGTAAGAGAAGGGTGGGAGAAGGAAAGACGTGATCTCTTTGAGGGTAATGGGTGGACAGTACAGGAGGTGGAGGAAATGATGGACGAAAGGAGAGAGGAGGTAAGTGGAGAACTGGTAAAAAGAGAGAAGGAGAGGCAGAGGGAGGAAAGGTGGGATAAGATAAGGGAATCAAGATACAATAAGTGGTATGGGAGGGTAAAGGGGGAGAGTCTACCCGGATATTTAAAGAAAGGGTGGGGGGAGAGTAGATGGCAGAGGGTTGCAAAGTTTAGGTCAGGAAATGGTATGAAAGAGGGAAAATATTGGATGGAGGAGGAGGCGAGAAAATGTAAAGTATGTAGATGGATGAGTGAGACATGGCAGCATGTATGGGAGGAATGTATGGGGTTGGATGAAGAAGGAGGTTGGCAGGAGAAGATGGGGGAAGTGTTGGAGGATGTGGGGGGAGTGTAGAAGTGGATGAAGAGGGAGGAAGAATGGAGGGAAGGTGCAAATGGAGGATTGGGATGAATGGTGAGCGACCAGAAGAGGGGGTCCGTTGGTTAGGGAAGGGGAGGTGTAGGTGTATGTACGTGAGCGGAGGGGTGAGTGAGAGAAATGATAAGATTTTATTTGTATTTTACGTTTTAGGTTAGGTTAAGTTAAGTTAGGATAGGATAGGGATGACCTTATCTCTCTCTCTCTCTCTCTCTCTCTCTCTCTCCCTCTCTCTCTCTCTCTCTCTTGCGAGGCGAGTTTTTGCGGTTTTTTGTGTTTGTTGTGCTTTTAGGATAAGGTAGGATAAGAGCGGAGCGAGGATAGAAGGAAGAGGCGAATTGGTGTAAAAATTGTAACCCTGAGGGTATCAATAATAAAATACATACATAAGACGAAGAACTCATTGAAAAAGCAAAGAAAATTACGTCAGATTTACATGCTTATTTTTGAGTGGATAAAAACAGAGGATGTTACATGCTGTTATGTTTTTTGTAAAATTATTTTTAAAATATGTTTATTTATATGTTATATGAAAAGGATTACTTTTGGCGTATTATTAAGATTACTTAAGACTTGATCAGCTATGATTGATTGATTACAGATATATGTTTTGTGTTTCATTTAACTGTCAGGGACTACCATACTTTCCCCTGTGTTTTAATATTTATTTATTTAATAATTTAATTTACTTAATCATTATCATTTAATTATTCAATATTATTAAAGATTAAATTTTGGTTACGATTTTTGTTTCAGGGCGAACACTTTCCTGTAACCATTCCATTAATTGTCATTGGAATGCTCTGTTTGGTATCTGGGGGCCTCGCTCTAATTCTACCAGAAACTCTGGACATTGTTTTGCCCGACACCGTAGAAGATTCAAAATTGTTAACGGCAAAGAGGAGAGACAAGGAAAATAACGAGACTATAAATAATGAAAATTTGCTAAAAAAAGAAGAAGATTTATCGGAAAGAGAAATACTTCGAACAAAACTCTTTTCAGAAGATTGGGTAGATGCCGGAAATGGTATACTAGTTAATTTTACGGATAATAAAAATACTGAGCAATAGAATTAAATATAGAAGTATAAATTGAAAATGTAAATTTTAGATTAGTATAATTATTTCGTTTTTATTAATATGATTATTGATAATAAATAATTGACATTAATTTTATAAACAGTTATTGATCATAATAGAGTAGAGCAAATGTAAATGTTGTTGAATCAAAATGCCTCGAGAGAGAAATAATTGTAAATTAACGAAGCGTAAGTGATACTGAACTTACGGTGTGTTTGGTCAAGAGATAAATATAACTTCTCTACAAGAATAAGACAGCTTCAGGACTCAGTCCTTGTGTTTCTATTTTAACCTTCAATGTGTTAACATAAAAAATATGTGATTTAAATTTGAATTTTTCGAATGGAATACTGTGTCTTTGATGAAAATTGTTAGGAATACAAAAAATACAAACTTGCCTACAACTCATTGCTCACTTCAGACATAGACGAGGTATAGCTGTAGACCAATCACTATATGGGATTTCGTGTCTCACATGTAAACAACTGGTTTTCTTACGCCCTCTACGCTCACAAACGATAAATGTTGGAACCAGATCCACAAAAATGATCAAATACAAATGATTGACGAATTATGTATGTGATGTTATGACTATATAATCAAATTATATTTTTTTATTTGATGTCATTATGTTATATATCTACGATTATCTTTATCAATACAATATTAATAAATATAGATACCACGTTTTCAAATTATAGAAATACAATTTTCATGAATCTTCAACGTAAATAACTTTACGCATACATTTATTTCATACATTTTATTTATATATTTCTCCATACGTACAATTATTATTCGCATTTATAAATTTTAGATTTAAAGAATCTTGCAAATTATCAATTGATATTAATTGTGAAATTCGAAAGAGTTGATCGTTTTTTGCGAGATTTCAATCTATTTTGCTGCTGACTCAAAAGGTAGTTATATCACAGACGAATACCTCGTCTGTGGTTGTATTATTTTCTTTCACGTTTGTAATGAGACAATAAACGACGAACGCAACAACGCGACACATACGAATACTACCGCATCGAGCTATTTATCAAGCATGATCAAACTCGTCCAGTCGTGATGCCAGAATCGTGGGATGCCGACCAACGGGGGGCAAATCCCTAAAAACTAAAAAACCGTCAAAGATACCAATGCGAAATTTGGAATACAAATTTTTTTTAATCGGGTTTAATGGTGTATCCTGGAATATGGACTATATTTTTCAAATAATTTTTTTTGTTGATTTTTAAAATACAGCCGAATAAGATGGTCAAAAGTGCCTGTAAACCAAATTAATTTTTAGTCGCACCATGCTTATCAAAAAATTACGAAAAAATTCATGTATGTTCTACCTAACATCATACCCTGCAAAATCAATTTTTAAACAAATCCGAAAGCACAAAATTGCTGATTTTATATCGAAGTTTTCAGTTAGCCACGTTTATATTATTGTTATTTGTGTTCCATCGTGATTTTAATATGTATTTTTTCCAGATTTTCCAGATTATGCCAACATGTCTGAGAAAATTGGACAATTGGATGTCCAATCATTTGGAGAAAGTGCACATTTCGAATTGAAGTTTCAGAGATACCAGTTTTATAAAAATTCAGTAGTTAGATATTATTGAAACAATTTTTCTTAATTTTTTTCAGAATTTTTTATAAACTGCATCGTCGTTAAAAGAATAACAAAATCAATTGTTTCGATGCTTTCTGACCGTAATATTGAACATTTTTATATTCAGGAAAGCAGTGTAAAAACTTAAAACTGCAATATAAAATATTTTATTTGCGCAGGGCGTAACGTCTCCGGCTGAGAATCTTTTGGTTCAAGATCGATTTTCCAATGTACCTTCATAAAATTGTGACGAGTGAATTGAAGGGATTTTCCTGGTGAAAATGCGTGCATACTCGAGTGTAATCGAACAATTTTTTTTATACTTAATGTTGATAGAGAATCGAATATTATTGGCAATTTAAGCTTTTATATTTTTGATGCAAATAGTATTTTTAATACGAATATGTTATAGAGCTTATTCCGATGAAAATGAGTACAAACACGACATCATTTAGACTATCTTCAACGAGATTGTAATTTTTATCGTAACACTACGTATCAATAAAATTATTCGATTACACTCATTTTTATCATGAAAAGCCCCTTAATCCACTCTTCGCAATTTTATGGGGGAATATTGAAAAAACTAAAAGTTTAAACTTCCATTCATTGCACGATTCTCCATCTGCTCATATTGTATGCCGTTAGTGCTGGGTCTTTGAAGTTCGGCGCTCGTCGGACCTCGTCGCCGTTTATTCGATCTGGCAAAAGTTATTCAAAGATTTATTCGAAGCCTTCGAATAACGAATAAAGATAAAATATCTTTTATTCGAATCGTTATTTAAATAATTTGTTATCTAAATAGTGCCCAACTCTGTTTGGAATGCTCTACGAATTCGATTCCCGGTTCGACGAGGCGCACATTTTGCTATAACTTTTGAACTAAAAAAGATACCAAAGTGAAATTTAAACTGAAAAAATTAAAAAGAATCGGGTTTAATGGTATATACGGAAATATATTTTGTATTTTTAAATAATTCTTTTTGTTTTATAAATTTAATTATCTTTAAAAAATGTTCAAAACGACTTATTATAAATATTATTGTTCAATCTTTTTTCAATCCCAAAATCATTAAATTTATTAGCTTACGAACGATAAATGCTGGAACTAGATCGACAAGAATGATCGAATCTGGTCAAATACAAATGATTGACGCTATCTATATATTTGATGTTATGACTATATGTTCAAATTATATTTTTTTATTTGATGCCATAAAAAATATACTAATAATTCTTACAAATACAATATTAATAGTAAATACAATATTGAATAATTATAGATATCACGTTTTCAAATTATAGAAATACAATTTTCATACATTTATTTTATACAGTTTATTTACACATTTCTCCATGCGTATAATTATTATTCGCATTTTTATCATTTTTTAACACTATTAATACGCATCCATTTTGATTATATTTTGTAACTGAGTTTGAAAAAGAAATTAAATTGAAATTTACTATATATTTCCATGTATATTTCATTTAAACAACATAAATTTTTGCTTTAAAGAATCTTGCAAAATATCCATTAATATTAATTGTGAAATTCGAAAGAGTTAAGAATTAATTACTCAATAATTATGTAGTTGATCGTTTTTTGCGAGATGTTAATCTATGTGACTCAGAATGTAGTTGTATTATTTTCTTTCATGTTTGTAGTGAGAAAATAAACGCCGAACGCAACAGTACGACACGTACGAACACAACTACATTCATCCAGCTCGATCAGACTCGTCCAGTCGTAATGCCAAAATCATGGGACGCCGTCACACGTGGCGGGGGTGGGGGCAAACCCCTCCGCCGGCTTGGCCCCACACAGATGTACCATCGTTACATTACCAAAATTTCAAGCGCCTGAATCGCAATCGATTCCTGGTTCGGCGAGATGCACATTTTGCTACAACTTTTAAACTAAAAAAAATATCAATGCGAAATTAGGACCAGAAATTTTTTTTAAACCGGGTTTGATGTCGTATACTGAAATATGTTCTATATTTTTTAAATTCTATAATTTTTTTGTTGATTTTTAAGATAAATTCGGATAAGATGGTCAAAAGAGCCTACAAACCAAATTAATTTTTAGTCGCACCATGCTCAACAAAAAATTACGAAAAAATTCATGAATATTCTATCTAATATCATACAAGACTGAGAGTTTTTTCATAATTTTTGGTTTGCAAAATCGATTTTCGAAATAATTCACATTAATAATCACGATGAGACACAAGTAACATAATAACATAAACCTGGACAACTGAAAACTTCGATATAAAATCGGCAATTTTATGCATCGGATTTTTTAAAAAATGGATTTTGCAGCCAAAAATTCAGAAGAAATCTCAGTCGTGTATGATATTAGGTAGAATATTAATGAATTCTTTCGTACTTTATTGTTGAGCATGGTACAACTAAAAATTAATTTGGTTTGGAGGCACTTTTGACTATATAATCCGGCTTTGTCTTAAAAATCAACATAAAAAAATTATTTAAAAAATTTAGACATATTTCAGTAAACGCCATTAAACCCTATTTTTAAAAAGAATTTCTAGTCCTAATTTCGCATTGGTATCTTTTTTAGTTTAAAAGTTGTAGCAAAATGTGCACTTCGCCGAACCGGGAATCGATTGCGCTAATCGGTGGAATGCGTCGAATAGTCGAGCAGCAGAGTTGGGCAAAAATTTATTTTAAAATTTCGAATAGAAATAAATGAAAGCTATATTTTATTCGAACTCGTTTCTCTCGGATACATATTCACCACAGTTCATCCGTCAGATACTTTTCACGATTTTCATTTGTCGTCCGTGGGCCATCCGAATCGCGAAGTAACGCGAGAAAGAATTTATTTCAGAGAATTTATTTGGAGATACAGCTGATGAGTTGCAAAGTATCTTGGACTTGTATTCGACAAATCGAGGCAGCGCCCCCATTTATTCGACGGCGAATTTTGTCAGATACTCGCAACTCAGAATGTATCTTTGATTTTCGACGTACGATTTTCTGCGTGAGATAGAAATTTATTCGAATGCTCGATGTAGGGAAGTGATTTATTCGAATTTTTATTCGTGACGAGCATGAGGAATGTATCTTTTATTCGAAATTGTATTCGAAGTTCGGATGAAAGACCGAGCGACGTTGCCAAGATGTAATACTTACGTACAAACACTATTTATTAATTAAACGATTGTTTACAGAAATAAATTTTTATTATCTAGACAATTGTTTAAACAAATAAATTTTTATTAGTGAAACAGATGTTTACACCAGTACATTTTTATTACTTAAGCAATTGTTTACAGAAATAAATTTTTATTATTTAGACAATTGTTTAAACGAATAAATTTTTATTAGTGAAACAGATGTTTATACCAGTACATTTTTCTTACTTAAGCGATTGTTTACAGAAATAAATTTTTATTATTTAAACAATTGTTTAAACAAATAAATTTTCATCCGACCCGAAAATCATCCGAGAGGCAGTCGGATACAAATCTCGAAACCAGACGCTCGACGAATAAAGATACAAATAACTTCTCGCGATTCATCCGACTTCGAATAAAAACAAAAGATAGAGAGTATCTGTATCTGAAAGCTATTTAAATAATTTTTCATCGGATACTGCCCAACTCTGTCGAGCAGGCTGCTTAGACGACGTTACGTCAAAGTGGGGGCTGAGTGGGCGGAGGGGATAGTCTAACCCCCCCCCCAAACGTGGGATGGCGTCAAGCGATTCTGGCATCACTGGTCCAGTCCCAGAGTAGACAAGATTCGTTACCGAAACCGTTTTCCATAAGAGTTTTCAATATTAATTTAGTCTTCGTTATTCTCCGATTTATAGCGAATTTAGATTTGTTTTTATCAGAAAAACATCTCCAACCGGCTCATAATATTTTCATTACGATATTTTTAATAATAAGACAGTTGGGTTCTGGTTATTCATTATTAATAGGTAGTGCTTTACAATGTTGCATTTCGTACCCTCTTCCGATCTTGGTCTTGAGAATTTCAGTGGCTCATTGTCAGTCAGTCAAGTAGTTGCGGGACACAACAATGTAAGCTCCTAAGCATTGCTTACTAATAAAAATCTAATTTTTGTAATAATTTATTGTCATGGTATGAAAATATGAACAATAAATTGTAAATATCTTTCTGGTAAAAATGAGCCAAGGTAAAAATTGAGAAAAGGTAGTTAAGGAAGTGTGTAGCAATGAAATGTAAATAAATATAGATAATTACGCGGAATATTTACCAAAATGTAACATTAATAATGATATATTTAAATACTAGTAGAAATACATAATAATGTTTTTAATATGAATTCCTCCGCATGTGTGTGAATTTGTGCTTCTTGATGCTCCCTACATATACATACATGTACATTATATATGTATATGCGCAGATGATCTCCTAGAAAGAATACATTACAATTAGACATAAAAACATACTTTTACATATGTAATAAATTTTACTAGTTATTGGGCTTTAAAAATCAAGCCACGTTACTATTAAAACCAGATATACCATCATACGTATAATGCAATTGTAATAGCATGCCATTCTTAGTTCTTCTATTACTTCCCAATGATGTAGTACATGCAGTGGTCAAAGTAATAAAAGTAACTGAATGGACCACGTGAAGGCATGAAAGAAGGTCTTATCCATCCTAGAGTACATGAAATGTTTACCTACATCAGCATATGTATACAAACGTATACACCACAATAAAATATACGAAGTTATATATTTACATATTTTATGAAGTGAGAGAACATTGAGTGTACTCCGAATCGTGAAAAGAAGAATAAATCAAGCAAAAAAATCTTTAAGAATATAATACAGAGTCTTTGCATGATAATAAAACATATAAAACAAAACTTCTACAATCGCCATATTCATATGCCATATGCAGCTGTATATATTTTTTAATTACTTCTATAAAAGAATCATTTACAAAATGTTTATTAACCTAGTTTTCAGAATTTCATATACATGACGTATACGCAAATCTCTATGCGTGAAATTCTGAAAATATGATTAATAACTTATTTTAATGAATTTATTATAGACACACTTAAAAAGTATATTGAAATACCTACAGGATTATCGATAAAAATGAAAAAATTTAAACATGTCTGAAATGCGATAATTTGGAAAATGTTTTTGTGGAATTTTTTATACATCTAAATTTCTTGCCGAGCCACACTGTATCCTTATGAATTTTTACTGTTAATGTAAAATATACAATATCTTTCTTATGTTCAGCGCATTCGTCTTGATTAAACCAGTTTGGATACAAGGGTGCAATTACGATCTGCAATTTCCATGTAAGAAGATTTTAATTTTATCGCGTTAAATAAATTTGGCCAAATGTCGATTTCCCCGAACCATCGACTAATTGTGGATGGACTTGGCAAATGAAAACCAAAAATGTCACGCATTTTATGGTACAAAACGGGAGAAGTGTAGTCCATTGTCATGCATAATTGTTGCTCCGTTTTCGAAAAAATTCGCCACGATTTGGGTTTAAATAATATGAGGATTAGAAATGTCAATAAGTACCCGGAAATTCTTTTAAAAATTGCTTTTTTCAAACATATATCATCGATATTGTCTGAAGAAAGCTTATTTTGCAACCGATTTATTGTCTTACACTTTGCCCGCAATTGCAAGCGAAGAGTCTTAGATTTTTTCTTCTCTTGCTCTAATTGGACCTGGGTTTCCATGAGCTACTGTTCCAAGCCATTACAACTTTGTATGGATGACATGTCATCCTGTATAGACATAGTGTCTGACTCAGTGCTAAAACTATTATTATTCATATCGGACGAATGAAAAATTTCCGGTACGGCATCTTTACGCAGTCTACTCGACGCGTAAAAAGAATGATTAGGAAAATGTTGACTGCACACATATTGATTTTGTAACTTTTTATCCGACATTTCCACACAATCATCTAAACCACAGTTAATCAGCCACGTTATGCACTTATCACTATCTCTCGTTGGAAATGAATGAAAAGAAATATTGTTCGTTGTAGTACGGTTTGTTAAATCACAAAAGGGATAAGTACACTTTTTATAGTGAGTTTTCCGTTCATTCCGATTCATTGTATGCGAGAAATAGGATAGCAAAGTGATTAAAAAGAAAATAAGCAGATTACGGAACACTAGCTTTCTATAATCGTAAATGCGATATTTACTAAGCGCATGCAATATAAAATAATAATATGTATGTATATGATTTACCTGAATATAAGCTTCCCCACGTAGAAACGTCTCCTTCGATACACTCGTGTAACAGGCGTAACGAAATTAAAAGGACACAATATTCTTTTGTTTCATTCTTCATTTATAGAATCTCCGACATGAGATTTAAAAATTCTATCAGCAACTGTGCCGTTGTAGAATATTGGTTCCACAATACAAGTTGCGGCTGATACGGTAGGATGTGACACAGAATGGTAAGAGAGCTCTAGAGCCCCCCGAGCGTGAGACAAAAAAATTGGGTGATTGGTCTACTCCTATACCTTGTCTGTGCTTCTATCCTCTCTGTTGGTAAAATAGACGAAGAGAGAATGTACGAACATACGACGACGTGGATGGCGCTGTCGTAGCTTCGTTGTAGGTTTATGGTCTGAATATCTCACGCGGAGGATATCCGAAGCTTCGGGAAGGTATCGAAGCACGTAGCCTACTCTACGTTTCACGGAACACGTGGTTAGTATTTGAAATAAACTTGCAAAAGTTGTGGTTCAACGAGAACCATTTTCCGAGTTTATTAGTAACAATAACAATAACTATGATACTGTTGCGTCGCAGCGATGTGGAATAGGGATTTGTTTGTGGGTTCGGGTGCCCGTGGAGCGCTGAAGCGCTCTGCTCGTGGAAGGTTGACAAATAATCTTGGTTTACAGATTTTAGGACAAAACTGTTAGAGATTTTATTCAAAGTCTTGGAGATGTAACTCCTTCAGTTCTACAACGAGTTCTGAGTCGTCTTCGAGGTTTTGAATCCGTCTTCCAGCTTCTTCCTTCTCGTCTCCCTTCCTTAGCCAATAGGAAAATTAGAGTCTTCTGGCTGGGCGTTGATTCGTAGGATGACTCGTCTTCCGGTTGCGGCTTGATGGTGATTGGTAGTGGACGGATCTTAATAGCGCAAGCACGAGGGAGGGGTACGCACGAGGGTGAAGGCCCGCCAAAACGAGGCACGTGGGGCCATGTGGGACCGAACAAGAGAGGTCCGAGGAAGTCCCAAGAGGTCCTTGACTGAGAATTTATGACCTCTTGTCCTTAACTAATTCCAGATCTTGACTATCCCTAATTTATGCGGAATTGGAGAAGCTACTCCAAGAAGTTGCGTGACTTTCTTTAAATTCCGCAATTAGTCTCGCCGACTCGAATTTCGTCAAGGATCTCTGTGGAATTCTCCCGGTGTCCCTTTACCTACTCTAAACTGTCGCGCCCAAATAAAATACATATAAATGGAATACGCGATTACGTCCTACATTTAAATTTCCCCCTCCGTGCCATTAATCGATACAATATATATCTAACTATGTTCACGTGGTCAACTGGCCACGCTACAATACGTCCGACAGCGGAGAGTAACAGAAGCGAACTATTTTAATGTGTCTGTAGGTATTGGACCTACGATTGAGGTTAATGACTAGATGCGTGAGTGCTGGTAAGAGAAATTTTATTTGCATTTGCTCTTGTCGGCAGATTCAGAGAGACTGCTTGTCTAGGGAGGACGCCGAGAGTGTCTCGGGGGAAATCACTTGACACCTCGAGTCCTGCTATTTTATGTTGGCACCCCTGGCGCCCGCTGCGTCGCCTAGCGGATGCACTAGGGAGTCATTGATACTCCCTACACCACCTCCCTCGCCAGTAATGGCTAGCATACTAATTCTATTTTTCTTTGGTTATAACAATAACAACTTTAACAAGCGCTATATGTAAAAAACATAAAAATATATGTAGGAATAAAGCCGGCTGACTGGTTACACAGATATTTATTAGCAATTATAATTCACAATCACGACTTTAATTGTATAAACTTTACCGATGCGACAAACGAACCAGACTATACGACTTTTCGCCAAATATATTCAATCGACAACTGCCCCCGATGCCCGTCTGCCCCTTTATATATAACATTCGTCTTATTTATTTTATTTGTTTACTTGCCCGGGTAACGGCCGCTTGTCATAGCGTTTTTCGAGCGAACGTCAAAACATCGCATCTCTTGCGAAGGTTGCGGGGCAACGTCTGTTTCTTTTAAACATTTGGCGGCACTCGCGTCCCCGCCGCTCATCCTTCATCCATCCACACACACATCCATCCATCCATCTCACATATATACATAAATACAAGGTGCTATAACGACAAAATATATACATACGTCTATATAAACTTCGCAGGAATAAGAACATAGATGTATACATAACATTTATTGGTGATAGGAACATTGCTCGGTCTTTGGGAGGCTCTAGCTAATGTTGCACGTGATTGCTCGGTACCACTAGTTCTCGCTGACCGGAAACGCTGGCTTAAGCCTATCTTTGCTTACATTTACGTCGCATTGTCCTATTTTCATTATAAAGTTCTTATTACTACGGCTTAAAACTAAATATGGTTCCTCGTACGGTGGTTGTAGCGGTTTTTTAACCGCGTCGCGACGCTCCAACACGTACGATGCCGTGTCGAGTTCTTTGAACACAAACACTCGTCGATGACTGTGATGCGCTTTCGGAGCCGACTTAAGCGACCTCATGTGGTCTGGCAACTGCACCACGAAGATGGATAGCTTCACCTGGGGGTTGCCCGCAATCAGGTCGCCGGGTAGACGCAAAATCTCCCCGAAGACCACTTCTGCTGATGTCGTCCCGCTGTCCTCCTTCACTGCTGCCGGGATACCGAGTAGGACCAGGTTTCCTCCTGATGACACATGATGGCTACCTTCAGCTGCCGGTGTAATCGTTCCACGGCCTAGTTGGCTTGTGGGTAGTAGGCGGTCGTGCGATGGTGCTCTGCTCCCAATGCTCGTGCCCATGTTTTAAACAGCACGGACTCGAACTGTCGACCCTGGTTCGTCGTTATCCTCAGTGGAACGTCGTAGCGCGAAATCAAGTACGCGCGACGGTCTCCGCGCTGATGTCACCCACTGGGAACGCCTCCGGCCATCTGGAGAAGCGGTCAATGACGGTCACGCAGTGCGTGTATCTCCTGGAGTGCAGCATTAGTCCAACGATCTCCACATGAATGTGGTCGAAACGCGCGATGGGAGCGGTGAACTCCCCGACCGGCGTCGACACGTGTCGTGAGATCTTCGCCCATTGGCACTGCATGCACGTCTGCGCCCAGGTGCGGCAATCCTTTGTGACGGACGGCCAGACGAAACGCTGCGTGACCAACCTCCTGGTTGAATTGGGTCCGGCGTGCGTGAGATTGTGTAGGCTGTTGAAAATGGCTCTGCGAAAGACTGACGACACCACTGGACGTGCTTGGCACGCTGGGCTACCGGAGACGGATCTTCTTGATGACCAGGCCTCTGGAGTCTGCCATCAACTGCTGCAGCTCGGAGTTCGAATTTTGCGCGTCGGCGAGCTCGTGAAAATCCACCGGTGCAACCACCTCCTCGAAGCGCGATAGGGCATCGGCGGTGGTGTTATCTGCGCCCTTGACGTGCTGCACATCTGTGGTGAACTGCGCGATATAGTTCAAGTAGCGGAACTGTATCGGCGTGCATTTCTCCGGCTTTTGGCTGAGGGCGAAGGTCAGCGGCTTGTGGTCAATGAAAATGGTGAAATTCCTGCCTTCCATCGCGTGGCGGAAATATTTCACCGCCGCGTACATCGGTAGCAGCTCCCGGTCATATGCGCTGTAGAAAAGAAAGCAAGCGATTCCCAGGTACCATGCCGGAACTGCTGCAGCACTGGTCCCAACGTGATGTCCGAAGCATCCACCGTCATGGCCAGTTTGGCCTTGGCTGAGGGATGCGCCAGTATTGTTGCAGCTGGCAAAGCCGCCTTCGTCCTCGTGAACGACGAGTCCGCCTCAGGTGTCCACGGGCTCGCACTTCTTGCCTGATGACAGGCAAGCCACGAGTGGGGCTTGAATGTCCGCCGTCCCAGGAATGCACCGCCGGCAAAAGTTCACCATGCTCAGGAACCTGCTGAGCTCGGCTTGGTTTACCGGCTTGGGGTAATGGGTGATGGCCTCCACCTTATCGGCTAGTGGTTAAATCCCTGCATTGCCGACCGTGAACCCGAGGAAAGGCAACTCTGGCCCGCTGAATTCGGGTTGAGCAAAATGTCTTCCACCTCGCGTGCCGATTTCACGTCGAGCTGCGACACCGCGTGGCGGTACCTTGTTTCCTCTTGAACAATGACTCTCAGAGTAAATTGAGCGTCTAGTTGCGCGAACCATAGCGCCGGGCTGTCCGCCCAAAATTTGGTCATATGAACGGCTACTGCCCAATTTTGCGATGTTGCTTCCGTCATTCTTCGACGTCACCACTTGTAGGTATTGGACCTACAATGGAGGTGGACTGCTTGTCTAGGGAAATGCCGGGAGTGTCTCGGGGGAAATCCCTAGACACCTCGAGTCCTGCTATTTTGTGTTGGCACCCCTGGCGCCCGCTGCGTCGCCTAACGGATGCACTAGGGAGTCATTGATACTCCCTACACGTCCGACAGCGGAGAGTAACACAAGCGAACTGTGCTAGGGGAAGCCTCGTGTAACGGTCGTCTAAAGAGACCGTTAGGAGTACGGCTGCTAACTCCTTGGCTGTAATCTCCTTAGGTGCGACCTAGAGGAATAGAGGGGAATGGCGACGCCAGTGCCATACTCCCTACATCGTTTGTAGGTTTAAGAGTCCCGCGGATAAATGCGGAACCAAGATGCAGCCTACTCTACACAGAACCACTTTCTAATAATTTCGAACATGTATATGCAACGTAACAACTTTATACGACTCTGGTTCGAGAACGCTGGGCGTGCGTCTCGATCGATGGTCAGACATCGAGAGAGTATCCGTGGCGGTTCTCTCGCCTGCGTTGCCCGAGGTTGGCACTGCCAACCTCGCCGAAGCATATTCTCTAAGCGCGTGCCTAGGAGAATGGCGCGACAGCGCCAATGTCCCTGTACGTTGGAATAGCCGTGCCACGGCACTCACACACCGCCGGGTCGGCGTGTACGTGTGCCTATGAAGACCGCAAGGGTCCGGGATGCCTAAAACGATTTCCCAATAATGCAGAAACGGGACTTTTCCATAGTGAAAAGAGCTAGATAAAAGTTCAATCTAGGTTGAAAAGTCACTCAGAAGTCCTACTTTTGCATAATCGAGAAATGATTAGCAATATCCAGCAGCATGTTGTTTGTTAGAGAGGCTATGGGAACTGACATGGCGGCACATTCACACACCGCCTAGCATCCCTTAAAAATCCCCAAAAATTATTGTTTACGAAATGTAACAAATAGTTTTCCTATAGTGGTTCCAATTCGCAGAAGGGTGGTCACACCCTCCTCCTTGGGCCATAAACGGGCCTAGATTGCTGCTATCAGCGACCTTACCACGCGGCCTATACATACATGTAGTTTTCAATCATCGGGTTGTCCAACACATGTTCCGCGACGCCAGCAGGAATCCCCATTTCAGGAGACTCGTAAACCCAACGGACTTTTGCTCTCCCCGTGCCCGCTTGTACAATTATCCTTTATAACAGGTAATCTAACGCATTATTTATAACTAACGCCAATATGAAACTTAAAACTACAAGCTAGGGCTGCGAGCAACGCGAGAGGCCAGCGAGGGGGTTGTTACCCCAGGAATATGGTTTCAATGTATTAGTTAGGTACGCGGACGCACCTGGTGCGAAACCAGGGAGCCTTTGAGACGTTGAAGTCAAACGTAAACGCAACCGATACGAAACCAAGGAGCTACTAGGAGGATGAAACGTGAACGCACCCAATGCGAAATCGGGGAGTCTCTAAGAGACACGGAGGCGAACCCGGTACGAAAACGGGGAACTGCTAGGAGGTTGTGTAATCGATCCAAGTAGAAACAGAAATCAGGGAGCTGTCAGGATGCGGAAGATAAACTTAATTTGATTAAGTTAATTTTAAGATTAATCTTAAGGAAGATTAAACTTGTAGCGTCCGGTCGTACGCACACAAAAGAGTTTTTCTTTCGTGCAAACGGCCAACGTAATTTACGACTCTCTTTCGACGAAGCTATTTTTGAGTGGATATTTTCCAGACCTAGTCGAAGTATGTTTATTAGAGTTTTGTCCCAAAATCCTCAATAGCAAACTGAGACCGTCGTAAATTAAAAGATTAACTGAAGGACACTTGAAGCAGACCCAACGGTTTATCGACACGTGGGTCAGGTGTGGGTGGCCCGGGGGAAAATCACATCATCCCCTCCGATTACCTTGCCGTTCCGAAACCAAACACGCCAAGGGCGGAAGGAACAGGGGTGAGACGGAGAAAAAGAACAGCTCTGATTGGAAGGACTCAAAGTGTGGGTTAACCAATCAGGGTTGTTTAGGATTTTTACCAGGGCAAACGAGGGCGTTGGAAGTAAGTTGTACAGAGAGTCAGTCGACAGTCGTCTTGAGACACACTTCGAGAATTGTACAGAGACAGTCGTCAAGCGTCGTCCAGAGACACACCTCGCGAAATTGTAAAGACGCGAACACTAGTTGTATATATAGATTAAACTCAGTTCGCGAAATACAAGTGTTGATCATTCGTAGACTATAACCTACCCACAAACTTAATGTCACATAGGGTCACGCTCATATTTTTTGTCACTTCTAATGAAAATCAGGCCTCAGTTAGATTTTCGTTAGAAGGGGTTAATGTAAGGTTAATTAAGCCTATGTCTCAAGATTTTCATATAAAGAAATCATACAGTATCTTCCATTAATAAAAGGGGCCTGTTGGGACACTTTTCGTTCTGAGAAAAGAGATTAGAACTTTTAATCGAAATGAACGTGGAGAAAACTTCTCCATACGGAACACATGATTAAATATTTTTTTTATCTCTGAACCATAGGAGTTTTATTAGATGACTTTGAAAACATATTTGAACTATTTTTCAATCATTTTACACGAAAACATTCTAGCTTACTCTTTATTTCATCGTTCTACTAATTTTTTATGGGCTACATTACAGCTCTGTTTTACAACTCAATACCATTCATAGTACCATCCATATCTAAAAAGGAACAATTTTTTGCAATGATCATTGAAAAACAAAAATATTTCTACATTTCAGTCCTTTAGTACGCTAGTGATGTAGCGCCTCAATCAATGCTTCGTGCGACATTATTATTCATTTGAAACTGCTTTGAATGCCATTATGTACGCCATACGTACGTAAGAAAGGGTTATTATCAAGATTTCTTAGAATAAATAATTCCTGAGGTTTAAAAAATAAAATTTAAGTAATTTTATCCTGCTCTTGCTAGAACTTAAAAACCGTTTCCCTACAGTTAAGATGGATTACATTAACCTTCCTTGATTAACCCGATTTGGGTTTGGGTTAGGCGACGGTTCGAATCCCTGTTATCGAATACGGTAGGAGCGACTGAAATCCACTATTTTTCAGGAGTTTAGTGCACACGGAATTTTTAGCCTTCCTTTACTTACAATTAGCCTTGGAGTCAAGCGTCTGGAAGTTGCGAATGAGTTTGTTTGTACGATCTGACTTGTAACTCAATAACGATTGTTAGCGAGCCATGAAACTCCAGATGTGAAATAGTAGGAATGTGCGGGCCGGCTCTCGTGTATCGGGCGCCTGAATCGTCCAGTCGGGCGGGCTGGAGTCGAGTGCTCGATTCATTAGATACGTCGGGCGCTCCGAACCTTTCGGACGGCTTGTGACCAGACTTCATCGGGCGAGTTTGAAAAGAACAGGCGAGTTATCGTCGTTGATTACACAAGTAAATTTGATGTCATTTTAATCAGAAAAATGCCGCGAATATGTTGGCGAAAGTCTCATAAAGAAGTTCTTAAGCGTCGCTGTCCTTTTCTACGTTCAGCACCTCATCAACGAATAGTGACCCAATCACGATAAGATTCGGGCTGCTGACGTATAACACGGATTCACTGTATTTCGTGTCCAAACGCTTGGGCACGAAATATTGGCATGGAATATCCCATAACTATTTTCTATAAGGGTTATACGAATTCTGAATCTATATTGCTCAACATTATATCCATTTTACTATCAAAATATATAATAAAACATCCCAAACATTGGGTATTCTTAATATACTAAAATGTTTGATAATATCGGTGTGCCGATCTTTCCGCTGTAACTCGCATCATGTAATTTCACGCGTGAATTTATAGTCGATCCTTTAACGCGAGTATCTCGCATCGTGCGAACCAATCACTTCATGCGGGTACTCGATTCGGCTTAAAAAGCGAGTCCCGATTCGACTCGACTCGAATATTCGAGTTTGCCTGCAGGCTTACTGTGCATCTGTCAGACCTCAAATAAGCGAAACATCGTTGAAGATGCTCATTGGGCGTTTTAGATAATGCATCGCAGTAGAAGAGCGCCACTTTGAACACCTATTAAAATGATACAGTAAATAAAAATAAGTTATTGAAAATTTCATGATCTCCATCTTATGTGCTATAAAAGACACTTTCTACAGATTTACAGGTGTTACAATTTCTCGCAAAGCTTGCATTCTCCGTACAAACGAAATTTAAGTTTGAACTTCATCTTCGGAGTTGGAGATCACTTGAAGGTCATATCACAGTAAATATTTGAATGTATTTTTTTTATAAGCTGCGCGATTCAGCACGAAGATATATGTACTTCTTTAAAAAAGAAGATCGCTGACCTTGAACATTGTGAGAGAAAACATTTTAAAAAACAACCCCTGCGGGATACTGATCACTCGATACCATTCGAATTACACATAAAAAGTTTTTACTTTCCCAAAATTAAGGAAGATATTCTGGGGGTCACACTTATGTGAGACGCCTTGTATGTAAATATATCATTTATATGTAAATATATCATTTCATATCAACGCGCGCGGCAGCACGCGAACCATGTTCCCCTCCCACTCTCTCTAAGCTGCCGTGTAGTATATCTCGAATCAGAGGGGGGCCAGCAGGCATTTGACCTCGAACGGTCAGTAGGGAAAACTGATTGTGGAATGGTTAACATTTTTTTTTTGTGGAACTACGTCGCGTCTACGACATATCGGTAAAGAAGAATATATGAAATGCCGACTTGAGTAGTAGCGGAAGAGAGAAACGAAAATTGAGAGAGAAAGCTAGCGACTAGACATGGTTGCCACATATAATCCTTCGCCTTACTGTTGCCATGTCACCAAACCCATAAATGTACAAGCGTTTCGTGAAACTGATTTCTGCCTCGTGAGCACGATTCAGCCCACCAACACATGCAGCCATGCTAACACATACATTGCCACGGGCGCGTAGCTATACGCAGGCCTCGTTGTCACATTACCTCTGCATTTTTTCGCTAATATCTCTGAAATGAAACTCGAATGGCGGTCACGTGTATGCAAAAGCTAAGGAAATCATTTGATTTATATTAAATTGAATCAGTTTATTCTTAACATTATAATACTTTTATACATACTATCAGGACTTCTTGAAAATGAGCCGGAATTTACTTACTGTCAGAAAGAAAATTAAATTCAAATCACATTGCAGCCCTTTTTATGCCACGAAGCTCATAAATGTAATAACATATGTGTATTATTATATACATGTATATTTATATATGTCTCATATTACGATATTATAAATTATATGTATATATCGTCTGTGTCATGCCGTATCTTTCTAGACTACAAAAATTGGTGTAGCACGACGGTAGTGTGCCAAGCTTTCACCCGGACGACCAGGGTTCAAATTCTGCCCACTAACGCATTTTTAAAAATTTGATTATGTTTTATCATGTTGTATTTTCAATCGATTAAATTTCACGCATAAAATTGCATTCTGAATTATAAATATCATGTATATATTTACTAACAACAGGATTACTCACTATTATTATATATTATTATTTATATAATAAATATATATTAAATCTTATAAACATCCTTTTCCGGATTTCGAGCAAGTTACTATTACGTTTGTGTGATGTGACATAAGTTCATTCACCTTCTCTTGAACAAGTGCGGTCTTTTCTCCCTTATATATTATCCTTCCGAACGTTGAATGATACTGACATCCTGTCTAATCCGTAATTAGAATTGCGAGGTGATATATTTTACTACTTTCCGATCATTTTCGGCGGCCTGTTATATATTAGCAAAATGAAATCGGTACTTATAAATATACAATGATAAAACATAATAAAGGAAAAAATGCGTTGGTCGACAGGATTTGAACACTGGTCGTCCGGCTGAAAACTTGGCACGTTGCAGTCGCGCCAAACCGAATCTTGTTGTACCTTAGAAAAAAAGGAATTACATAGGAAAGAATGAAAATCCTCAATATATCGAAAATTATTGAGCATCTGCCCTTACAATGGTGTATGTTCGTGAACAAGACAACGAGATCTGCAAAGTTTCAACAGAATCGGTGACCCGAAGGCCGCAGCATCTTGCGAAACATGCAGGGATCAAAATCTTGACAAATTGACGCTTCAATATTGTAATGAGCAGTTTAAAAGTGGTCACTTGTGTTTCCTAAAAGTCCAATCTACGTCTGTCCAGAGCCCAAATTGCGAATTTACACCTTATCGTCGAGTAATTTGCAATATTCGGCAGCATAAATATCGTACATATGTAAACCTGTACTATCGATCTGCATTATCGACCGTATTCTATCGCAAGGTACAATGTTTGCCGCGGGGAGACCGTGGCGCTACTAAGCGGAACCGCGAAATGGTGCCTTTTTTCTAGACATTTTACGCCTTAAATAAGTAAGTAATCAATTAAAAATGCATACCACCGTATTTGTACATATCTTTACTATGTCTGTCCAGAGCCTTTTTTTCGATATGAACACTAAATCTCTCGAAATTAAGAGAATCTCTCTGCGGCAGCCATCTTGTGACGTCATCCTTGCTTCAGAAAACGAGATTTCTGCCGAATATTACAAATTACTCCACAATCAGGTAGAAATTCGCAATTTGGGCTCTGGACAGACATACATTGGACTTTTAGGAAACACAAGTGGCCACTTTTAAACTGCTCATTGCAATATTGAAGCGTCAATTTGTCAAGATTTTGACCCTTGCAAGTTCATATACGTATATGGATTTCATGCATGGGTGCGGTTACAGAGTCGACCAGCCGGCCCCCTTAAGGTCCAGCTTTGCCATGTGGTATTGATCCGCTCCAGTGTGCGTGCGGTGTGCGTGTGCCTTGGTGTGCCGCACACAACGCTAGATCGTACAAGGTTGCAACGGTTTGGGAGGCGGGGATTTATGGCTCGATAATGCAAAGATGGGACTTATCAGTAGTCAAAAACGCTAGATAAAGGATAAATCTAGAGCGCTCACTACCAGGCAGGTGCCGTTTATATCGAAACCAACATGAAAAATCGGAAAACCCGAAAAACATTTTTTTTTTAGTCAAAAGACTACATACGTCATATGGTTGGGTACACCCCACATTCTTCGCGTAAAGCCTGCTGCAAATTTCGTTATTTTTGCGGTAGGACGCACCGTTCCCGAGATACAGCCATGTAAAATTTTTTTTTAAATCAAAAGACTAGATACGTCATATGGTTGTATATACCCTATGTGCTTTAGGTTGAGCCTTTCGAAAATTTGGTTAATTTAAGACTAGCTCGGCTAACCATCCCCACCACTTCCGTTACGCATTTTCATGTCGCGAATTCCGGGACGCGAATTAGGCTTACACACTGCCAAAAGAAGTTTCACTTCAAAAATGCCTTACAACACTTAAGTTATCAAGTAATTCAGCGAGAATTCTAACTTTGCCATTTGAAGAGACAGCAAGTTCATACTCGATATTTCATTTCAAGTGAAAACACTACAATATATCAATTCGGCAAGTTCGTTCCATTATTTCATTTTGTGTTTTTGCGCCTTCAAAATGCAGTTCTTCACAGAAAATGGTGTGGGATAACACATAAAGCCAATATCTTACAAAAATAACATGATATCCAAACCAAAACACTTCGTGTAAAGGTTGACCAAGTTTGCTGGCCCATCCACTTCTATGATATGAAGGATGGACCAAGTTCCTCTTGCCTATAAGGGCTGTGATATCGGGAAGGACCAAATCTTAGAGGCCAATGATTGTTGCACTTACCTAATTCAAACTTTACAACCTAGAGAACTTGGCGTTGGCGCTGGTACTAGTATTTTGACTTGAATTAGAAAAATTTATATCCGGATAGATAGTGTTATTAAAATAACAAATAATTTGCAAACAAATAAATGCATTAGCACTTTTAAAATTAATGAAATGAATAACGCATAACATAGTAAAGATAAAAATATACAGAATTCTCAAAATAGCTTGAAATTAAATAATCAAATTTGTAATGAGAAAACAGACTGTTCACCTACTTCTAGAAAATTAAACAATGTAATTGAGTCATTAAACGGTCGAAGTCAGAAATTATAATTTTAACAATTCGTTAGATCAAAATGGTTTCAAAGAATCGTTTTTTATGAATGTTTTTAATTCAGAAGAAACCAAATCGAAAGACACAGATACATGTGACATTGAATTGACTAAAATTAATGAAGATACGAATATTAATTTTGAATATGAAAATTTAAATGAAAATAACGTACAAAAAAGAAATGGACAGAATAATCATGAGAATGCTTCAGAGATTAGTACTGAAGGACATAATGAGCATGTACCTGGGAATCCGGATGTAAATTTTTCTCATGCAAGTCAAAATACTAGTACCAGCACTGACAAGTTCCCCAGGTTGTAAAGTTTGAATTAAGTAAGTGCAACAATCATTAGCCTCTGGGAATTGGTCCTTCCTGATATCACAGCCCTTATAGGCAAGAGGAACTTGATCCATCCATCATATCACAATTTTGATAGGCAAGAGGAACTTGATCCATCCATCATACCACAATTTTGATAGGCAAGAGGAACTTGGTCCATCCTTCATATCACTGAAGTGAATGGGCCAGGGAACATGGTCAACCTTTACACAATTACATGTTTTGGTTTCGATACTATGTTGATTGTTCATTTGCTTATATTATTTCTTTTGTAACTATAAGAACATATTACGAAAACTTTATGAATATACGGTATGAACTAGTAACACTTATTATTATACAAAATTCTTGTAAGTTACATGTAAAAGATACAAAAAAGGAAGAAAGGGAGACATAATTGCACGCATATAATGAACATAGACATGTATTTAATTTTATTGCAGTTTACCACAGCCAAGAAATATAACTAATAAAACAATTCTGGTAAGGAACTATAGAAATACTCTTATATAGCAAACATTTTTATGATGTAGCTTTCATAGATTCACTTAACTGTCTATATTCTTTGGTCATATGTATTATTCAAGGAACTTTAGGTTGTACAATACCATTATTTTGAGGATTCACATGTGTTTGCTCTGCTGCTGCTTGCAGTAATCTTGTCCTGCGTCTAGTATAATGCTGCCACAATAAAATTTGTTGGTCGTCTATAAATTTGGTACATTGAGAGTTTACTACTTCTCTTCTAAAGTGTTCATATTGTAATAAGTCTAAGAAGTACAAGCACATAGGATATTTCAAGTATTTGGCATACTCTGGTTCTTTCCAATATAACAGGTATTTCAGATAATTAACAAACGTGGAATCCTTAAAATATCCACGTTGAGCTAGAACTATAAAAAACAATTAGTTAATATATTTGGCAGACATTATAAGTTAATCAAAGCAGATCAAATAAACATACAGTTTAAGTAGTTTGGATTAGCAAGGCATTGAACAAATTCAAGTTCAACCTGAAATCGTAAGCGCTGCTGTTCCTCTGTTTCTGGACCACCTATAAAGCAAATTAAATTTTTTTTATATTGTAGAATTAACATATGCTTCAAGATACAATATATAATATTATTATAATATATTCTAATATTATTATAATATTATAATACAAGTATTTGCTTGAAAAAACTATTACTACTATTAATTATGAGATATCATAATATTGGTAGCAACAAAACACTTATTTTCAGTAAAATATAAAACTTTTAATTCACATAAATATTTTCATATGTAACTATGTTACTAAATAAAATTATGTTTGTAAAAAAATGACCTGCAGCAATTTGTGTTATAGAATCTTTTTAAACTACTTAATATAATATTAATACAACCACAATATAACTACTAATATCACTGGCTGAATACATTTTAAAATATACATATTGTAGGCATCAAAGTATTTATACAATTACACAATTCGATCGACATATTTCACAGTTTCCAATCAAGTTCAGTCCACAGGGTAAGTCTCACATCTCAAACAACTCGTAAGTTATTTGTTGTATAAAAAAATTTTTCAAACAAAAGTTGCATGTTTTTATGGGGGACATACAGTACTATAATCTGTTTTTTATTGATATATGAGGGTCACCTGCAATTTTTTTAAATGTAAGAACCATTTCTTAAAAACTTCCAATGATATTTCCTTTCATTAGGAATTCAGTGAATATAATTAAATAATCTTCAACTATTGTTAGAGCATTCATGTATACGCTATCTTTTAGCATACTCTACCAGAAAACCCAAAATAACTTATAGATGTTAATCAAAATCTGCTCAGAAAGTGTCTTTCGCTTAGGATATATTTCTTCATAAAGGAGTCAAACCTGCACTGCATTTTGTCTACATTCAGAATAAACCATTACTATATTAATCTTTTCAATTATTGAATAAGACATAGCAGAATCACATTTGGAAGCATACTGACAGTAAATGGCAGCATAATCAACTAGCGGATATTTAAAAACACACAATAATAGGATATGAAGGATCTTAGTACAGTATGTTTACTATAAATGTAACTCATGATAAACATTCTAGTCTCATATTTTAAATCTTGCACGTTTCACTTGTCTATGAATGCGAATAATCTTGAGTAATTATAGTCACCGAATTTCTAATGAAAGGAGCTATCATCGTGGGTGTTTAAAAAAGGATGGTTTCAATTTTAAAAATGAAAGTAGCCTTGATTTCTCTGTAGAGAATGACATAAAAACAATAATTTTGGGGATACCGTGTGAGATCTATTAAGCCATTCAACTTTATCCTCAAAAAATCTATTTTTAAAAACAACAAAGATATTTGAGATATAACCATTAGATGACTCACCCCATATGTAGATTGTGTGAAAGTTCTGAATGACAGAAGTTTTGAAACTCTTATATTTATCTTTTCAATAAATTTTAAAACACATAAACGTTACAAATTTTATTTTTTTTTATGTTACTGTCACGTATATTAGTGATATAATAAATATATGTAAATAATACCTAAGAAGAATACACACAAAAAGAAATTTTGAAGCACAAATATATAAAATACTTCAATTAATGAAAGGAGGAGAATATAGAAACAATAAAAATTTGTTTATTAAAGAATAAAAAAAAGATAGGTTAGCGTGAAGAATAGAAATTTTGTGAAAATTACCGTTCATTCCAATGAAAGATGTTTTTCTGCCTTTCATGAGCCCCGGAGGATCATCCAAGCGGTTCATAGTACATTAACTCACAGAAAGAAATAATTTTCGATGTTATCTCGATAATTGAATAACGTTTTATAAAAAGAAGGAAAACAAATATTATCTACAATTAACAATATTTATAAACTTCTTATTATAAACTATGTTGCACTCAGCTGTGGTACTTGTATTGTTATACTGTATATTGTATTGTATATCCAATTTCCTCATCTCATACTGATCTACGTATGCACGTGTAAACCGAGTGAAGCCATCTTGCTGTGTGCAAGATGATTGCGAGGCGGGAAATGTGAAATTAAAATTTCTAAATCTAGTTGCAGATATAAAATGCAACTGTACTTTTATTCGACAATAATCAAGGTATAATGTACGCTAACTTACATACATATATTAAATACGTAAGTATAAATTAATAACCAATTAATTAAAACCTTATGCTGTATGTTTGTCAACAGGTGAAAGAATATTAAAATTATGATTCTCCATAAGGAAATAAGACCAAAGTCAAGACTAAAAGTTTCTTTCATCTACTAATAGCTGTATGTGATTAAGATAATACATATGTACATATTATATATATATATATATATCTGCTCAGAAAGTGTCTTTCGCTCAGGATATATTTCTTCATAAAGGAGTCAAACCTGCACTGCATTTTGTCTACATTCAGAATAAACCATTACTATATTATATATATATATATTGTTATGTTACCACATGACTAGTGATGGGCACTATCGACTACATAAATCGATAGTAGCTGTTACTATTTTCTGTCGACTGGTTTTACTCAACCAAAGATTTCCTCTCTGACTGAATTATCGACTGATGCAGTGGAAGAGCGAGTGGAGCCATGCAGGGTATCCCAAGATTGTTGCATTTCTTTGAAAGGGGTGATTCCTAAGGTGATTTGAAGTAATATTGTCCTTTTTGAAATTGTTCTCCGCGGCTTTGTTAACGAGTTATTAACAAAAAGTACAGACTAATCAGAGTGCAGCTACAGCGACTCGCGCTGAGACTGACCTTGGTATTGGCCGGTCCGGAATCCGTTATCTGTAGCCGTCAACTGTAATCTGATTGGTCCGTGATGACCTCTGGAATCACCTCTTTCAAGGAAGTGCAACATTTTTGGACACCCTGTATATCAACTGAATTTAAGCGTGATTATCGATCAGATTCAATCATGAAATTTACTATTTCTTTACTATCCTACTATTTACATACATATTTCGTTAACGCTATCAAATTAATTAATTCGTTAAACATATGTGCATATGTATATATTAAATTGAAATATGTAATCAATCGAATTATGCATTTTATTTCTGTTAATGAAATATTGATTAGATTCAATACAACACTGATATTTTTTATCCTATAATATTATGTTATCCACGATAATATGGAATTACGATATAATCAACAATATAGTATACGACATACAATATTAAAAGTTTGGTCGTCTAAAGTCTAATAACAGAGGATTCTTTTGTGTAGAAATGTTCGATTCTTCTGCAAAGAATCGCTTCTCGAAAATAATCGAATGGATGGTACACGAAACAATCCTATTGGACAGTCTGTTCTTACTGTTAAAAAAGAAGATCGATTCTTTTCAAACTGATTCTTGCACAAAGAATAGATTCTTTGAAAAGATCGAGGTGTCGAAAATCGATTTAAAAGATCGATCTTTTCGCCCGAAGAATTGATTTTCGTAAGAATCTAATCGAAGTTGAACCAGAGACTATCCTCTCTGGTTGAACATTCCTATTCGGAGGCATTCGGAAGCAGTGATGAGATGTCTTCCAACTTTTTTTGCGTATGCACAGTGACTTTAGCCTCAGTAAAGTAAAATTCTGGATAAAATAGATCACACCGCAAAATTTTTAAAAATTCTTATGATTTGATTGTGAAAATAGCGAACTCTACACTTCTTTGTGGCTCCTTCTCCAATATTAGCTGACATTGTGTAATAAAATATTAACAATAACTTATCATAAACTCGTAGGGCACTCGTCTCGTCACGGAAGAGATCAAGAGATTATACCGCAGAGTTGGGCAGTATCCGATGAAAAGTTATTTAAATAGCTTTCAGATACAGATACTCTCTATCTTTTGTTTTTATTCGAAGTCGGATGAATCGCGAGAAGTTATTTGTATCTTTATTCGTCGAGCGTCTGGTTTCGAGATTTGTATCCGACTGCCTCTCGGATGATTTTCCGGCTACGTTCAGGATTTATTCGGATGGTCGGATACAACGCCACCATTTATTCGACGGATTTATTTGAAGATACTCGGCTTCGAAAAGTATCTGAACGATTTTAGGCGCCGAATAAAAATTAATTTCAGAATTTATTCGAACGCAGATGTCGCGGCGAAATGTATCTGTAACTTTTATTCGTAACTGAAGCTCGATTTGGCCAGACGATTTATTTGAGGATTCTTCGTCACGATTTATTTGGCAGAGATGAACATCAAATGTATCTTTTATTCGAAATTGTATTCGAAGTTCGGATAACTAATTTTTCTATCCTACGTTGCCAAGTCGTAATACGTAAATATGTACCACGGTATAGTGACTACCATTAACAATCGAAAAGTTTTTATCGTTTAAAGTTTAAACACTTGTTTAAACAAATAAATTTTTATTAGTGAAACAGATGTTTACACCAGTACATTTTTATTACTTAAGCGATTGTTTACAGAAATAAATTTTTATTATTTACACAATTGTTTAAACAAATAAATCGCTTAAGTAATAAAAATGTACTGGTGTTTAACATCTGTTTCACTAATAAAAATTTATTTGTTTAAACAATTGTTTAAATAATAAAAATTTATTTCCGTAAACAATCGCTTAAGTAATAAAAATGTACTGGTGTAAACATCTGTTTCACTAATAAGAATTTATTTGTTTAAACAATTGTTTAAATAATAAAAATTTATTTGTTTAAACAATCGTTTAATTAATAAATAGTGTTTGTACGTAAGTATTACGTCTTGGCAACGTCGCTCGGTCTTTCATCCGAACTTCGAATACAATTTCGAATAAAAGATACATTTGATTTTCATCTATTCCTCATGCTCGTCACGAATAAAAATTCGAATAAATCACTTCCCTACATCGAGCATTCGAATAAATTTCTATCTCACGCAGAAATTCGTACGTCGAAAATCAAAGATACATTCTGAGTTGAAAGTATCTGACAAAATTCGCCGTCGAATAAATGGGGGCGCTGCCTCGATTTGTCGAATAAAAGTCCAAGATACTTCGCAACTCATCAGCTGTATCTCCAAATAAATTCTTTGAAATTAATTCTCGCCGCTAGAGGCATCGGATACGCATAGCCGTTACTTCGCAATTCGGATGGTCCACGGACGACAAATGAAAATCGTGAAAAGTATCTGACGGATGACTGTGGTGAATATGTATCCGAGAGAAACGAGTTCGAATAAAAGATAGCTTTCATTTATTTCTATTCGAAATTTTAAAATAAATTTTTGCCCAACTCTGTTATACCGGTACTTTCCTGCCAATACAGTGCCCCACTATCATTTTCCCCATAATATAGATACGTTACTGTTTTGAGTGCGCATGCCCGAGAAAAGTTTGCCGATATCTCACCACTGTTCGGAGGTTACTTCTCGTGTTCTCGACAAATGCCGGAGTTAAGGGATTTCGCTTGCAATCAAATTGTCTGTGATGTAGTGTATGAATATCCCAAAGTGCTATAGCATATTTATAAAACATGTAACTTACAGTGATATAAGGTTTTAAAACGTATCAGATTTTGTACAAAGTGATGTTTGACTATTTACCGGGTGTATATGATTCGAAACAGTAATAAAAAACAATTGATAATCATGCAAGCAAGTACGTGTGTAACGCCACGGATTTTTACTGCAATACAAAATGTGGATATATATGAGTTATCAATGTGTTCTCATAAAGAAATTCGACCAATATTACCATGTTTGGTTCGTATGAGTTTAATTTCTCCTTTAGACATAACAAGGGATTGTGTCGAAGAAAGAAAACAAGTTCTAACAATTTTGTCTGGTATTGAATCAGTAAATTCGATAATTGCACTGCTTTCAATAGATTTTCATGCATTAGAAACTGATGTCCGTAAAGAGCAGCAATTGAGGTTAGTTTTACTATTACGTATCTATAAATGTATGTACATTTGCTATAAATTAAATTAATTACATTTTCAGGCAAAAGTTGGGTAGTTTGCAGAGGGATAGTGTACTTGCCCAATCACTACAAAGCGGTCTTGCTTTGGAGTTTGAACGCAGTGAGTCGACAAGGCGTATAAGACTTGTTTTAAGTGAATTGTTATACATAGCCTCTCAAGTACAAGAATTGCAAAAAAATCAAGAATTTCAAATCAAGCAGTCTGATTTATTTGATAATGCAGTGTACATGGAAGAGATTAGTTATGTAATTTGCATTGCACTTGCAGAGCTGCCAACCTTATTATCAATTTTAGATATTACAGAAACATTATTACACGTTAAACACGGTCCAGAAATAATTTGTTGGATCGTTGCAAATATTCCTGACAGTTTTAATGAAGTATGTGCACATTTAATTGCTAATGGAGAAAGGCAAGAGGAATCACCATTAAGCCGAATTAGAACAATGTCTTTGACTATGTTATGTCAAATGAATCCTAGTCAAGCCTTAGCGATAAGAGCAAAGTGTGTAGAACTATGTAGAATGCCTGCCTTAGCAATTACATTGAGTCTAGAACATCAAAGTATAAACAGCAATGAATCAGAAAGCGATATAGTTGCATTTGTATCAGGATTATTGCTTGGTAGTGATCAACAAGTAAGAACATGGATTGCAATGTTTATCAGGAACGGACAGAAACGTAAATGGGAATCTCATACAGCATTGCAATCATTAAGAGAGGAACTTCTCAAACGTTTACAAGTGATAACAACTCAAAATGCAGGTCAATTAGCAGAAAGCCTAGTCGTACAAGCTAGTGCATTATTACGTCTTTATTGTGCATTAAGAGGTATTGGAGGTATTAAATTTCAAGACGATGAAGTAGCAATGATTGTTCAATTGTTAACATCTCATCCTCCTCCCTCCCCTGCTGGTGTAAGATTCGTTTCTTTAGGTCTTTGTATGCTTATCGCATGTTCATCGTTAATAGGACATCATAATCTTGAAAAGCGTAGTATAGAATGGGTGCAATGGCTTGTTCGTGAAGAAGCTTATTTTGAAAGTGCTAGTGGTGTAACAGCAAGTTTTGGAGAAATGTTACTTTTGATGGCTATACATTTTCACAGCAATCAACTATCAGCTATTTGTGAACTGGTATGTGCAACTCTTGGAATGAAAATACCAATCAGACCAAATAATTTGACTAGAATGAAGCAAATTTTTATGCAAGAGATATTTACAGAGCAAGTTGTAACTGCTCATGCAGTAAAAGTGCCAGTGACAGCTAATTTAAATGCAAATATTCCAGGATTTCTGCCTGTGCACTGTATTCATCAATTATTGAAATCGCGAGCATTTGCAAAACACAGAGTTCCAATAAAAAATTGGATTTATAAACAGATTTGTAATAGTGTGCAACCGCTACATCCAGTTCTTCCTGCTTTAGTCGAAGTTTATGTCAATTCTATTGTATTAACGAACAATAAAACATCAGAACATACAAACAAACCGATCACTGAAGATGAAATTAGAAGAGTATTTCAAAACAGTGTCTTTGGAGCAAATTTTGATTTCAAGAAAGGTATTACTACTCCTCACTGTGAGATAGATAATACAGATGTTGATATTTCAAAACCATCTCTTACATCGCAGTTGTTACTGCTCTATTACTTATTATTGTATGAAGATGTCAGATTGTCTAATATGCATACATTTATATCACAGGATAGAAAAGTGAAATCATATTCAACTGAATTTCTATCCGAGTTACCAATAAAATACCTACTTCAATTGGTTCAAAGAGATCAAATGAATTATGCAGGTCTTTTTTCTCCTCTTCTCAGACTACTGGCAACTCATTTTCCTCATCTTTCATTAGTAGATGATTGGCTTGATAATGAGATGATTAATATAGACTCCACAGTTATAAATTATGAAAATGTTAAAATTACTGATATCATGATTATCGAAACATTTTCACATATTCAAACGTGCCCTTCAAGAACAGGCAGATTGCTCAGACAGTTAATGTCAACGAAACCAATTGACATCTGGCCTCATGCTGAAGTCATAATTTATTATTTCAAGGCTATCTTAAATCAAGGAGTTCCTAGATATATTCAAGGTAAGCTTTCCTTTACTTGTAGATTATATTAGTTTGTAATTACAGACGTGGAACTGCAATAATGTCTCGACATATGTGAAAATCAGAATGGACATGATAATAACGTCGTGCATATGTTGGTTTGTTATAGAAAATCATTAGAAACAAAAGAGTTTTGTTATTAGATTAGTATTGTCTCACCGGCATATCTGCTCTGTGTTCCCTTGGAGGATGCACCTTGTCATAGTGGAGATAAATTTTTTACAAATATCATGTCCATCTCTTTCGCATACATGTGTATATCGAGACATTACTGAATAATAATTTATCAGTACTCTGTAAATATTACTTGCCATTTCTGTAGGATGTACAATATATAAGCATTATATATGTATAGAGCATACAGCATTGGCTAGAAGAGTAATAAAAAAATATTCACTCAAATTGCTGAATTTATATTGAACTTATCAGAGTGCCACAGTTATACTTTCATGGTAATGGTGTCTTATGATGATGGTTAATTTGTATTTTTCAGAGTAGGTGAATGTATTAAAAATAGTAATAGTAATTCAATAGTGAGATGTAGGAAACTTTGTTTTAAATTTTTTTAGATTCTTTATGAGGAGTATTGTAATTAATAAAATAAAAAATCCAGTTTTTCAATGTTCCGTGACTTTTCTGCAAATATAAAATTTGCTATCTTCAGAGAAACAACACACAAACTTAAACATTTAATTCAAAATTATCGAATGTTTGGTGCGTGCGTCATATGTATCTATAATTTTTTAATTTTAATAACCACGATATTTTATACCTTTTTAATTATGACTGTTGTAACGCCATTTTAAAAATACTTTAAAGATTTTGAAACATTTTGTGTATTTTGAATATTGTATTTATGTTCTTGTGGCATGTAACTTCAATGTCAGCTAATGTTTACAGACAATTATAGTAATATTTCCCGACAATATCACTGTCCAACAGAATAAAACTTTTTTCAAGTTTTGCAATATCTGTTTGTGATTCTTATACACTTTGTCATTCTAAAACCAAAACCGAAAGCAGAATTGCTCTATCACGCAACGTTTTCGAAAAATGTTGGTTTTTGTAAAAATGCATGATTTTGATAAAAAATGACGTGTTACGCAACAACTAAACACGCGAGAAGTTCAAGTTTGAGTCAAGAGATAGAGGGGACTCTCCACTACATATCCATATAGCCAATTATATTTTTATGTACTTCCTGATAGTTGTAAGCGGTTATTAAAGTTTGAAAATGTGCCGACGCGGGTACTTTGTATACTTTATTTTTGTATTTATGTGAAGAATTCTTTATCTAGCCGGAGTTTACTATACGGGAATGCATTCTACAGACATTTCTGGTAAAGAAACCATTCACGAAAAGTATTTGGTTCCCTTAGTATACGAAAAGATTAAGAAAATAATCATTGACAGTTTGTGCGCGACGCGTTCGAGCCAGACGGCCATAGCAGCCTTTTCACAACTCGCCAGGACCGTCACTATGTGTGGTCAACGTTGGTACAACTCAAGTATGTCTTTTCTTACTATGCTTAGTTACACACTTTTTTTTGTCTTTTTGTTTACTTCCGCCGTGCTTGATGCTTGTTCCTGGTATCCCGTTTTTCAATAATAAGTGCCCAACAGTAATTAGCAAGCATCGCATATAAATCTTTTTCTTTGTAACGTTTTTCCACTGGTGAAATATCTTGATGAAAGATTAATGCTGGAATTGTATTCCTTGTTCTGATTTGTAAATAATTTCGTCATAAACATAACAAAAACAGTCTGGCTGATTTATACACTTCCGCGACATTTTATCGATTTAATATGGAGCAATCTATGTCTTAATTATGTACTTAATCAATACAAATAGTCCCATTTACGTCGTATTTGAACTTATTTTAATCGGAAGAATCTCGAATGTCCATTGGTATTACAATTACAAAGATAAAACAACAATTACTGAAAATAAAATTTTCCAGTCACCGTATTGCTGCGGTCAATTTTCTTTATTAAGCAGTTCCACAATGATATGTAAATATAACTCATATTTTTGTAATTTTGTGTAATGATAGACACCCAAGAAGACAAAAAAAAATTTGTGTAATTAAGCATAGTAAGCAAAGACATACTTGAGTTGTACCAATGTCGACTAGGCATAGCGACAGCCCTGCCGAGTCGTGAAAAGGCTGCAATGGCCGTGCGGCGCGAACGCGTCGCGCACAAACTGTCAATGATTATTTTCTTAATCTTCTCGTATACTAAGGGAACCAAATACTTTTCGTGAATGGTTTCTTTACCAGAAATGTCTGTAGAATGCATTCCTGTATAGTAAATTCCCTTTCACGTAAGATTTTTCACATAAATACAAAAATAGAGCGTACAAAGTACCCGCGTCGGCACATTTTCAAACTTTAATAACCACTTACAACTATTAGGAAGTACATAAAAATATAATTGGCTATATGGATATGTACTAGAGAGTCCCCTCTATCTCTTATCTATTTTTTATCAAAATCATGTATTTTTACAAAAACCAATATTTTTCGAAAACGTTGTGTGATAGAGCAATTCTGCTTTCGGATTTGGTTTTAGAATGACAAAATGTATAAGAGTCACCCAACAGTTATTGCAAAACAATTTTGGTGTTGGACAGCATATTTAAAAGAGAATTCTTTTTTAAATACATCAAAAAAGAGAAATTTTTTTTAAATACACCAAAAAAATTGAATTTTTTTTAGAAACTAGAACAATTAGTTCACTTAATGACATGAATAAAATTTGAAAAGATTTGCAACTAGTCAGAATTGCAGAGAAACTACTAATAGGCATCATTAGGAATTTAATTACATAATTTTTTAGGCGATTTCAAGACGAATTCAATTACCTACTTCAGGCCTGTCCAATTCGCGGCCTGCGGGTCACATTTGGCTCGTTCTCCCATTTCTTCCTTCCGCTACGATGGGGCGTGATGTTCCTCCACTATTTGAGTATGGCATTTGTTTCTATCGCGGATCTATTCCTGTCATATATTACATTATAAGTAGGGGCCTGTGGGGGAACGGACAGATTCATGGTGGCGAACGTGTGGCCCGCGACAAAGGAGAAGTTGAACAGGCCTGACCTACTATATCATAGGTGACAAGCTTGTAGCGACCCACGGGTCGCACGAGGCAGGGCCGGCGTTTTATGCACTGCGACGAAAGGTGAGAGGTTCCCTCCACATCAAACTTTTCGAAGGCCCATAAGAGCGAAACACTAGCTCGGTTCTAAAAGTGGGATGTGGTAGAGATCCCCCTTGCGCCACACCGGATGAAGTGGCGGCACGGGCCTCGTGCTGCCCGTGGGCCTCTAATTTGGCAGCTCTACTATACCATGATCTTGAGTTGACCTTGAATTAAGAAATTGGTATTAAGTAGTGACTCTTCCTGTGTATCAAAGTTTTATCATTTTTTAAATTTCTTTAGAGAAATTTGATTTTTTTTTAAATTGATATAGAAATACGAAAACATAATTTTATTGTCCTGTTAGTCTTCTTATGTAGAACAGCCTGTTATTCCATAGAAGCAAAATTTGTTAATTTCTAATGTTCTGTCGTTCGTCATAATTCTTTGTATGTAACTATACATAAAAATTTATTGCAAGGAGTAAAATTATGTGTTCCGCAAGGTGGAATGCAATTTGAACATGTCCTGTAGAATATTTAATTCTCAGTTATTTCTATTATTTTGTATACAGTTAATTACAAAATTGGGTGTCCATCTACGCTGATAGAGAAAGACGGGGAGATAATTAATGATGACATAGATAATTTGTTATAATAACGCAATATTACATTTTCCGTATAGTTTAGATAACAATTAATACGAAATTGTTTAAGTAAAGACGAAAGATTATTTTGTCTTCAGACGTAACATTAACTATTTATATAGCTAACATTAACTTTTATATTTAACTGACAAGGGAACATATTCAGATGCGAAAATCCGATTTTGATGAAACTTATGGGAGCTTATAGTTCTTTGAAAAATATTTGACACGTGTTTTTTTTATCGGCAGACATCCGCTTTGAAGGGGTGAAAACAGCTCTCAAAGTTGGGTGTCAAATTTTTTTTTTAAATTGTGTGTTTTTCAATGGGAAATGTACTCGGGCAAGAAAATTTTAACAAAAGTTTTTTGTTTAAACAATATATTAAAAATTTGATTCTTTTTGCAGTTTCTTTTATTTATTGGTAGTTCATTTTAATGTAAACTTGGGTGTGTGATCTTTGATCCAAAATAGGGGATACATGTTTCAGGATTTTCTTTTTTTTTCGCCATTTAACAATAATTAAGCATAAAGGAAGATAGTCTTGCACCTGGCGTGCGTAGGAAGGAATTCTGGCTTGTTTCATCGAAATATAAACATTTAGTATAAGCGTGGATAGTATTTTAAATAATACCACTGGGTTATGTGTCGTTTATTGTTTTATTAGTAGCTAAAGAAGGTGGCGCAGTTAGCAGCGTGACGCGGTGCTAATTACCGCGGTGGAGTAAAGATACCGACTTTTAAAGCCAATTCGCCTGTGAATTTCTGCAGTCGTTGGACCTTCGGTTAAAATATACCTACAGCCTTTTTAAACTGTGAATCCTCGAAGCTGGAGTTTCCCCCGTCGTTTATGGTAGCTCTGAAAAAAGCTGATTTCGAAAGAAGGGCTGTCGGCAAAGATTATTCTACATAATTCTGGCAATAATGATGCTCAAGGATAAAATGAAAAAAACATAAATGTTCTTTGCACCAAGAACATTTAAGTACAACTACATTTGAATAATGGAAACACGTTAGATCATCTAATTTTGTAAAGCAGAACTCTACGGAATTTTAAAATTCTCTAAAATTCTCTTAAAAAAGAAAATCCTGAAACATGTATCCCCTATTTTGGATCAAAGATCACACACCCAAGTTTACATTAAAATGAACTACCAATAAATAAAAGAAACTGCAAAAAAATCAAATTTTTAATATATTGTTTAAATATAAAACTTTTGTTAAAACTTTCTTGCGCGAGTACATTTCCCATTGAAAAACACAAATTAAAAAAAATTTTAATTTTTTCTACCTCTGGTTTCCGAGATATCTCAAAAAATATGGTTTTGACACCCAACTTTGAGGGCTGTTTTCACCCCTTCAAAACGGATGTCTGCCGATAAAAAAACACGTGTCAAATATTTTTCAAAGAACTATAAGCTCCCATAAGTTTCATCAAAATCGGATTTTCGCATCTGAATATGTTCCCTTGTGAAAGCATAAAAATACTTCTATATTAGTAACGCAAAGTTGAGTGTACACTAATATTTACAAAGAAGTGAATAAGTAAGCTGTTAAGATATAATAGCCTGTTAAGATATGCTTATTGTGTGACCTGCTCGCATTTCAGTTTGGGTTTGCGCTGCTGTCGAGTTTAGATGATGCCATTTATGAGAGCTCTTTAGTGCCTCTTTTACGAATGTATTATTTTCCGAGCTGGGTACGGCTGGAAAGTGTCACCTGATATACTTGGGAAAATCGGGCTAGCGCAAGATGAGGTTCTTAATTTACAGCCGATTGACTATATTCTGACGAAGTCATCGGAAAACTCTAAGCCGTGTAGATGAAATTCCCTCGACTAAAAAATATAAGAAAGTAGGGTAGTGGGATTCAACTAATAAAATATACATATGTTAGGGCGGTTTCTAACATTATGCAACGCCCATATGAATTGCACATTATATTTCCTCCTATGACGCCAGAAAGTCGGGTAAAATGAGACGACACAGTTTTTTCTGGACCCTTAAATTATCGGACCCTCGAACCTCGGCGCCATGTCAAGTGCCATTGAGATCAGTACTGTCAGGCTGATTTTTCCAAGGAAATCAGCTGATGCTTTCCAGCCGTACCCAACTCGCAAAGTAATAAATTCGCAAAAGTGACTCTAAAGAGATCTAAAAAATTACATCGTCCAAACACGACAGCAGGGTAAACCCAAAATGAAACGTAAGCTGGCCACGCAAGAAGCACGTCATAACATAGCCTTTGGCTTTACTACCGGGCTCTAACAGTGACGACATAGATTGCATTAAGTTTTCATTAACCCCTTGCCTTACCTTTTAACTCGAAAGAATTTGGACCCAAGCGGTGCCCACAAATGTTCGCGAAAAGAGCAAACGTCGACTCGTGCTATTCATGTTTGGATTGAACTTGTGAATACGAGTCAGACTGGTGATATTTATGTTTGACAAGATATTACGACTACGAGCCTGACTCGCAATGTTTACGTTTGGCTGAAATTGTCATCACGTGTCAGACTCGTCAAAGTCGACAAGGCGTTAAAGGAGTGCTAAATAGCTTCCTATTCTTGATAATTATACAGAAACCTGCCGTTATCTTCGGTTTCGATGATCTTTAAATATGCTGTCGAAGATTTCATTCTGAACACCGCTTTTTTTATTTTCGATATATGTAACCACCGCTCTCTATAGTTTCCGAGAAATTCACAAAAAACCGTGGTAATTATTTACAATAGGGGAGCCCCCTCAAATAACCTTGACCTTGAAATATCTTGTTAAGATTAGAGCCCTTTAGAGCAGAGGTCTTGGTGGGAAGCACATTTCGTTCGATTTTTGAGGGCTACGCCCCCGTCTCCCGGCCGCGCGACTCGCTACCCGTGACGACCCTAGATCTGGAGCCACCTCAGGCGCGTACCGTATCTGTGCGTGCCGCGTTAGGGCGACACCTGTATCAATAGGTTTTCACATTACGGAGGTGCTCTCGTCAATGAGTTTTTTTTTGTGAGCCGTATCTCCTGTAACCTTATACCACTATGTTGCATAATTTGGGAAAAGAAAAATAGAAAATAAATTTGAAAAATAAATTCGGAGCGAGAAAATTTTTCACATCATATCATATCAGGACAGCATATCTCGATACTTCCAATATTTTGAAGAATTCGGCTCCTTTTCTTTCCATGGTTTTCCATCATCATAATTTCGAGAAAATAAATTTGAAAAATGCAAGAATAATAATATTAATAGTATAATAGTACAGTAAATTCTGGTTGTATGTCAGTCCCGCCGTTCTTTTTACTGACACGTATACGAAATCGGAGGTTCTCGCCGAGCGTCGCATTTTAAATACACAGGGCACGCTGGAAACCTAATAGTCATATCCGTCTACAAGTCATATAAAACATATTACCACTAAGCGCCAGAGTTGGGCAAAAATTTATTTTAAAATTTCGAATACAAATAAGTGAAAGCTATCTTTTATTCGAACTCGTTTCTCTCGGATACATATTCACCACAGTTTATCCGTCAGATACTTTTCACGATTTTCATTTGTCGTCCGTGGGTCATCCGAATCGCGAAGTAACAGCAATGCGTATTCGACGCCTCTAGCGGCGAGAATTTATTTCAGAGAATTTATTCGAAGATACAGCCACAGACGAGGTATAGGAGTAGACCAATCACCATATGGGACTTCGTCTCTCACATGTAAACAACTGGTTTTCTTACGCCCTCTACGCTGACGAACGATAAATGCTGAAACTAGATCGACAAGAATGATCAAATCTGGTCAAATACAAATGATATGGTCAAATTATATTTTTTTATTTGATGTCATAAAATATAATATTAATTCTTACAAATACAATATTAATAATAAATACAATATTAAATAATTATAGTTATCATGTTTTCAAATTATAGAAATACACTTTTCATACATTTATTTTATACAGTTTATTTACACATTTCTCCATGCGTATAATTATTATTCGCATTTTTATAATTTTTTAACACTATTAATACGCATCCATTTTGAATATATTTTGTAACTGAGTTTGAAAAAGAAATTATATTGAAATTTACTATATATTTTCATGTATATTTCATTTAAACAACATAAATTTTAGCTTTAAAGAATTTTGCAAAATGTCCATTAATATTAATTGTGAAATTCGAAAGAGTTAAGAATTAATTAATCAATAATTATGTAGTTGATCGTTTTTTCGAGATGGTAATCTATGTGACTCAGAATGTAGTTGTATTATTTTCATTCATGTTTGTGGTGAGAAAATAAACGACGAACGCAATAGTACGACACGTACGAACACATCTACATTCTCGAGCTAGATCAGACTCGTCCAGTCGTGATTCCAAAATCTCTGGACGCCGTCCCATGTTACGGGGGTGGGGGCAAACCCCTCCGCTGGCTTGGTCCCACTCAGATGTACCGTCGTCACATTACCAAAATTTCGAGCGCCTGAACCGCACTCGATTCCCGGTTCGGCGAGATGCACATTTTGCTACAACTTTTAAACTAAAAAAAATATCAATGCGAAATTTGGACCAGAAATTTTTTTTAAATCGGGTTTGATGTCGTATACTGAAATATGTTCTATATTTTTTAAATTCTATAATTTTTTTGTTGATTTTTAAGATAAATTCGAATAAGATGGTCAAAAGAGCCTACAAACCAAATTAATTTTTAGTCGCACCATGCTCAACAAAAAATTACGAAAAAATTCATGAATATTCTATCTAATATCATACAAGACTGAGAGTTTTTTCATAATTTTTGGTTTGCAAAATCGATTTTTCGAAATAATTCACATTAATAATCACGATGAGATACAAGTAACATAATAACATAAACCTGGACAACTGAAAACTTCGATATAAAATCGGCAATTTTATGCATCGGATTTTTTAAAAAATGGATTTTGCAGCCAAAAATTCAGAAGAAATCTCAGTCGTGTATGATATTAGGTAGAATATTAATGAATTCTTTCGTAATTTATTGTTGAGCATGGTACAACTAAAAATTAATTTGGTTTGGAGGCACTTTTGACTATATAATCCGGCTTTGTCTTAAAAATCAACAAAAAAAATGATTTCAAAAATTTAGACATATTTCAGTATACGCCATTAAACCCTATTTTTAAAAAGAATTTCTAGTCCTAATTTCGCATTGGTATTTTTTTTAGTTTAAAAGTTGTAGCAAAATGTGCGCTTCGCCGAACCGGGAATCGATTGCGCTAATCGGTGGAATGCGTCGAATAGTTGAGCAGGCTGCTTAGACGACGTTACGTCAAAGTGGGGGCTGAGTCGGCGGAGGGGATAACCCCCCCCCCCCGTGAGACGACGTCACGCGATTTTGGCATCACTGATCCAGTCCCAGAGTAGACAAGATTCGTTACCGAAACCGTTTTCCATAAGAGTTTTCAATATTAATTTAGTCTTCGTTATTCTTCGATTTAAAGCGAATTTAGATTCGTTTTTATCAGAAAAATATCTCCAATCGGCTCATAATATTTTCATTACGATATTTTTAATAATAAGACAGTTGGATTCTGGTTATTCATTATTAATAGGCAGTGCGTTACAATGTTGCATTTCGTACTCTCTTCCGATGGTGGTCTTGAGAATTTCAGTGGTTCATTGTCAGTCAGTCAAGCAGTTACCGGACTCAACAATGTAAGCTTCTAAGCATTGCTTACTAATAAAAATCAAATTTTTGTAATAATTTATTGTCATGGTATGAAAATATGAACAATAAATTGTAAATATTTTTCTGGTAAAAATGAGTCTAAACACGCCATAAATAGAATGAAAATTTAGTTAAGGAACAAAATAAGAAAGAATAAATCCGTTTAATAAATGGTGGCGTTGTATCCGACTATCCGAATAAATCCTGAATATAGCCAGAAAATCATCCGGGAGGCAGATCGAATACAAATCTCGAAACCAGACCCTCGACGAATAAAGATACAGATAACTTCTCGCGATTCATCCGACTTCGAATAAAAACAAAAGATAGAGAGTATCTGTATCTGAAAGCTATTTAAATAATTTTTTATCGGATACCGTCCAACTCTGCTAAGCGCTAGTGACAAGAAGACTGTGAAAATGTCCGTCTCCGATACACTGTTGCACGGAGGAGCGGACAGCGAAGCTCGAGAGTCGTCGCCGAGGAGTGTGCCTCAAGATTGTCGGGTATATCGGTGTGAGACAAGAAGAATATTTGGTTTCATTTTAATCAGATCAATGCCACGAATATGTTGGTAAAGGTTTCATAAAGAAAAATAACGAAAAATAAAGAAATTTTGTAATTGGATTAGTAGTGGTTTTCTGGTCTCACACCGATATAGCCAACTCACCGCGGTGGTGTGGTTTTTCCACTGACTTCAAATTGTAAGGTTGGCACTGTCATACAATGAGAATTGACAGTAATAGGTTACATGTAATTTGTAACTTTTTTACTTTTACTTATAGTTGATCTTACCGCACATTTAAATAGCCGAACTGTAACATTACAAAAATGTTAGTACGAAAAGTAAAAGTAAAAAGAATAGTACGGCATTGACCAGTTCAATTTCTTCTGGATGAAACTCTTTTTTATCAATTAAATTTTCCTTATTTGTTTATCCTCCCATAATACTATTATTTATTATGGTGATACTGTTCTTCACATTCAAAAATGCATATTTAATTTTACATGTAGTAATAATAAATTAAAATACTTATCATTAACCGTGCTTTAAAAAAAATAAAGCATAACAAAAATATCATGCGTTACATACAGAAAATAACTGTAAAGATGAAGTTAACACTCACAATTATTATTATGCTGCAATGTTGACAGTTTAATTCTTCTAGTGATGTAGAATATTCGTAATACAAATTGAAGAAGATACTAGTGTTAATAATAAGTTTCATTTTCGAGTTCTGTTCTGTAACGAATAGGGCTAAAGTCTTTCATAAGATATCTCATTTAAAATTAAATATCCGTTTTTGCATGTTATTTGATATGTGTAAATGTTATAATAAGCAATGGTGTTATAGTAGGACAAACAGATAAGGAAAGTTTAATTGGTAAAAAATTTTCATCAACAAAGAATCGAACCATGATGAACGTCGCGCTGCTTGGTAACGTTGTGAACTAAAGTAATATTTTATGGTGATGAAATGTTAATTACAAATATGTCGAAAACTATTGACCATCTGTAAGAACAGTATGTTTTAATAACCAATTTTTATTAGAAATATGCACAACATCAATCACTGAGAATCACGTAAAAACTTCGCACGTCGAGAAATATACAAAATCGTAAATCAGATTGTATCGTAACAATGGTTCTTTTACCAATCACTCTCGCGGCACGGACGCGCGTCCTTTTATAACGGCTTCCATCGAACATTCTAGATTTTGTTAAAATAATTTGGTCGTCACCGTAAATAGTCTAAAGTTCGCCGCTCGTTCTCGCAATCGCTACCGCTTGTTATTCTTCACAACGCTCACTCGCCGTCAACGCGCTCGTATGCGCGTGCGCGCATACACACACACACACGCGCGCGCGCGCGTCTGCCTCCCCATAATGGTATACAAGGTGCGTTTGAAAAGTTCGGTAAATGGTCCCATATGTTAAAAATTGCACTGGTTAGGATGAGGGGTTACCCTGAAATCGTCGACAACTCATTTCACCGACACTGTTTTGATCGACACGATTTGACCGACATTATCTTTCGGGGACAGTATGTTTTCATCGATATGGTCAGAGAGCCGACAAATATTTTCATCTACACGGTTTGACCAACACTATGTTTTCATTGATACGGTCAAATCGTCAACAAATGTTTTCATCGACTGTCCGTATTTACCAACGGGTTTGAGTTCATTCGTTTCCACGAACTGATAGCTACTTAGAAATTGTTATTATACTTCCCAATTTGTGATGCTCATATGTGTCAGACTGACACTGTCAGTACGTTTTCTGCTTTGGTACGTGATTGTTCTATTAAATTGTTCGTAAAATGAGTGCAATGAGTTCGATAAACCAGATTAATTTTGAAGGAGTCGCAGAAGTTATTTCGTCTATCCGTGGAAAACAAAAAATTGTAATTGTTTGTTTTATGTTTAAAAAAACTAAAAATAGAGATAACTTATATTATTGGGTTTGTGATAAAAGTGGTGTTAGAGGAAGCATTTGCCAATGTCACGGTACTGCAAATACAATATATATACATGATCAACATGTAATTCGTTATCACTATTCTTCATAGCATAATCATGCTCGAAAACCATCACGTGTAGGAGTTACAAAATGTTGCAATAAAATAAAAAAATTAGCATTAATCATTAACGAAAAACCCTGCATTATTGCCAAAAATGTAATTTCAAATACTGAAAAATCCATTCGACCATACCTGAATGGTAAACCTTTTGTCAAAATTATGAGAAAGGAATCAGATAGCATACTGCTATTTACGACGGAGGATAATATAAAGATTTTAGCCGGTGCAAAGTGTTGGATAATGGATGGAACATTTGAACTAATTCCATTGTTCTTGAAACCATTATACACAATACATGGAGATAAGAAAACTGCGATCATTCCGCTGGCTTATGCCTTATTAACTTCAAAGAAGGAAAGGATACAGTAGCTCACGAAAGTATTCGAACGCTTCCAATCTACATCGTTAACAAATAAAATACACCCGTTGGGTTTAAGTTTTCAAAATAAGATTGTAAATAAAGACACATAAGAGTCTTGAGAATGTGTAAGTAAAATTACAAAAAAATCTGACAGCACATACGGGATTCACAAGGCATTGAGTATAAACATACCATTTTCGGATGTCACAAAAGTATTCGAACGTACGAATAAATCTTGAATTGTTTGATGTTAATATCTGGTTGGTCCTCCTTTGGCATCAATAACGTGTCTTAGCCGGCTTTCCATACTATATACAAGTTTTTCCGTTGTCTTTTTTTCAATGGAATTCCATATTTCTATTATTTTGGTTTTAACACTTCCTTGGACGTTATGTCAAAATTCATAAGTTTTCTTGCAATTTCGGCCCATAAATGTTCTATAGGATTTATGTCAGGACTTTGCGGAGGAGTTTGTAGTGTATGCGGGGTATTATATATGATCCACATTCCTTTGCAATCCCAGCTGTATGTTTAGGATCGTTGTCCTGTTGGAAGTAGAAATCATCCAATAGGTTCAATTTAATTGCACTTTGTTTCAAATTTTGTTTCAAAATATTCAGATATTTGTACTTATCCATAATTCTGTCAATAAAAACAAGATTTCCCGTTCCATTCGCCGCCATACACCCCCATACCATCACTGAGCCACCTCCGTGTTTCACAGTTGGAATCATATTCTGTATTTGCAATGCTGTGTTGCACTTTCGCCACACATAATGCTGTCCATCCGAACCGAAAATATTAAACTTACTTTCATCCGAGAAAATAACATTATTCCAAAATGAAATATCCTTATCAATATACATTTTTGCAAACGTTAGTCTTTTCTTTTTATTAATTTTACTGATACATGGCTTTTTTCGTGGTATTCTTCCATGGTAATCATTACTCCGCAGAACCCTACGACACAGTTCGGGATATACATCTTTCCCAAAATTATTTGCAACAATCCCCACAAGTTTTGGTGCAGATGTGCTTGGATTTTTCTTAATTTCACGTATAATCATTTTCTCCTCTCTGGGCGTTAACTTCTTTGGACGTCCTGTACGCTTCTTGTTTGTAATATTACCTTCAGTTTTCGACTTTTTTACTATATAATGTATCGTAGATTTACTTCGATTTAATAATTTGGCAATTTCAAGATAAGATTTATTTTCATTATGCAACTACAATATTAATTCACGTTCACATTTACTGGTTTCTGATTTTTTCGTGCTCATGATTAGAATAACTATGAAAGATTATACTCTACGAAATCTGTATGAACCACACGATGTCTCGGAATCGACTAAAGTGTAATGTTTACATTTCAATCACTAGAAATACGCTTCTTGTCTACGCGTTCGAATACTTTTGTGACGTCCGAAAACGGTATGTTTATACTCAATGCCCTGTGAATCCTGTATGTGTTGTCAGATTTTTTTGTAATTTTACTTATACATTCTCAAGACTCCTATGTGTCTTTACTTACAATCTTATTTTGAAAACTTAAACCTAACGAGTGTATTTTATTTGTTAACGATGTAGATTGGAAGCGTTCGAATACTTTCGTGAGCTACTGTATATACATTGCTATTAAATGAAATTACTCGTCTACCTGAAGAATTAAGAATAATTCTGAAACCGACGTTTATTTTGGCAGATTTCGAAATTAGTTCAATGAATGCGATAAAATCTATATTTTCTCATGCAAAACTAAAAGCATGCTTTTTCCATTTGTGTCAAAATGTTTACAGAAAAATTCAAAGTAGTGGATTGGTGGAAAAATATGGTTCGGATGAAACATTTAGTCTTCTCGTGAGACAAATTCCGTGCCTAGCATACTTACGACCAGAAGAAATTCCAAATGCATTCAGTAACTTAAAACAATTACTCCCATCTGAACATACAGCACTTGTAGAATGGTTTGGAAAATATTATGTTTACCGTAGGGTAATACATAAGTCTAATGGAAAAGTATTTATTCGTCTTCCACTTTTCCAAGGAAAAAAGTATGGTCTGTTTATGACAATTATGTACACGATTTTCCACGTACACAAAATAATGTCGAAGCTTGGCATCGACTATGGGAATTTATATTTAATCACCATAAAATTGGTTTATATCAGATTATTACGGAAATTCAAAAAGAACAAGTAGTGGTAGAAAAGATCTTATAAGAAAAGAACGTATTAAAAAGATACTAGACAGCCTATAAATGTACAGTGATATTGATCTTTTAAAGGCCTTAGCACAAAATATATCGCTTTAATTTCATTACTTGATATTTGCGTCATTATTATTGTACAATTTTGTTATGTTTTATAGTTTATATATGTATATTCATAGCATTCGTTGTTTATTCATATTTTCTATATGTATTTACACAATTATGTTTGAAATTAAATGAAATATTACGATTTTTGTTCGTTTGTGCGTACCTAATGGAGTATGTTTAATAATGGTTAATTAATTTTTTTTATTAATAAAGTAGCAATAAAATCTTTGATATAAATAACAACGCTTTGTAATTCTCTTTATGGTAATTGTTTAGAATAAAATCCTCCTCACCGATTTTTTTGTACCTTTACTATATCATGTGTACTTTATCGACAGCCACAATTTCAAATTTGACCCAGACCTATTCTTATTATCTTTTTGAATCCATATTCTAGATCTAAATAATGGCCTAAAAAATATACAAAAATATGACATCCCCTTTTGCATGGTAGACCACCGACCGTAGACAGTATTTTTCAAGTTGAACCCTTACTTTCCCGCTAGTGGAGGGGCGTCGCCCACCAAGCCCACACCCTGTTTGAAGACTATAAGTTAAACATTTTTTTAGCCAAGACTTATGTCATTTGAAACGCAACGGATTATGTCAGTGGAACGAATGAACTTAATTCTGTCGCTAAATATAGACTGTCGATGAAAACATTTGTTGGCGATTTCACCGTGTCAATGAAAACATAGTGTCGGCCAAACCGTGTAGATGAAAATATTTGTCGGATATCCGACCATGTCGATGAAAACGTACTGTCCACGAAAGTTAATGTCGGTCAAATCGTGTCGATGAAAACAGTGTCGGTGAAATGAGTTGTCGACGATTCAGGGTTACCCCTAGGATGGGGCGGCCGCGAATACGCATTGAGAGACATGTCAACAAGCGCCCCCTATTATGCAAATCACCGTAGAGAAACAGTGGTGCACGCTGCAATCAAGCTAACGGAGTGAGAACTCGTGTCATTGCAAAGTGGAGCGCAAAATGGAGCAATGTGTTAACATGAAGTTTCGCTTCAAATTAGTTAGTTCGAATGTTATTAGTTCTTCGAATGTTAGTGCAAGTGTACGGCGTTGAAGCAGTGAGTAAAAAGTGTGTGTTTGAGTGATTTAAACGCCTTAGAGACGGAATGGAAGGTGTTAGGGATGAACTGCGATCGAGTCGACCATCAGCAAGCACAGTCCCAGACAACATCGAGTCCGACGGATCCTTGCGAATGCTTCGTACAAGCTGGTGTACGAACAAGTCTAAGGAATGTCCGACGTATACTACAAACAGCCACAAACATAAAACGTATGCAACTAAAACGAAAATCTCCAGATGGATTCAATTATTATTATCACGATGCAAGAAAAGAAAAAATTACACAGATACGACGTCTGTTGAGTGGAGGTGGTACTAAGGTCAATGTTTACCTCACAGGCCGGCAAGCCTGACGGTTTTTCCCAGTTTGTACGAATTTTGGGGTCCGGGACAGCCACTTGAGAGGGTTCAAGATATTCGGAACAAAGGCACATCGTGTCCTCTGCTACCAGAAACCCAGGGGTTTGCAAACCAATGCTAGAGCCTGGTAGGCTCCTGCCGTAGTGGCACGAAGGCAGAATGAACTCTATGAAGATTTAAAAAGCTATCAACCAGAATTTTTCAGAGTTCGTCATGGTAATAGATGGGGAATACGTAGTTAAGGAATTTAAACGTTATAACAAACAAAATAACAATTTATTACTATGCTAACAAACCTATCCCCACCTCAGCCACGCTCGCAGGCCCAATGTTATGACGTCAAACGTCACATGCTATGTATGTATGACCGCTGCAGCCAACATTTCGAATACAGCCGAAAATGCGTGTGAAACGAGGCCTGCCTCTTCCACTTTGAACTAATCGGCCGCGCATTCGTATGCCCACCACTTTAAACCCATACGAAATGGCGTCTTGCCACCCCCTACAATCGCGTAGTAGTGGGCGATAACAGTTTAATGTCTTAGCCCACTGCTATAACCCACAGCTTACGGCGAATATCATGGAATTAATCACACGGGAATTTCTTGGTAAAAATAGTATCTGTTGTTATGTTTTCCGGGTAAGAGGTGCGATATTACGATTTAGTATGAGAAAGTCACTTCCAGCACATGTTGACCGTGTGTACGCATACACATTGAGAGTGCCTTTGTTCCAAGCATTTCGAACCCTCTCAAGTGGCTGTCCCGGACCCCAAAATTCGTATAAACTGGGAGAAACCCCCAGACTTGCCGGCCTATGATGTATGCATTGACCTTAATGTTGTGCCGGCCGGCCTGGCCAGTGAGGTATGCATTGGCCTTTATGCTCTGGGGAGGTATTGGATACAATAGAAAGACCGATTTAATATGTGTTAACGGCAAAATGAATGCTACCGTGTATCGTAATTTCATACGAGAGCAAATTAGCAAGTATGCAGCACCTATTGTTACTGATAATTTCATCTTTCAGTAAGACAATGCTGCAGTTCACACCGCTAAAATTCGCAAAGAGTATTTTTTGTCGGAAAATATTTCAGTTTTGGACTGGCCAGCGTGCCCTCCCGACTTAAATATTATTGAGAACTGTTGGAGTAAACTCGTCGAAACCGTCTATAAAGAAAATAGACAATTTGAAAACAATGCTCAACTAAAAAAGTGCCTTAAAAAAGAGTGGAACGATATATCACAAGATCACATTCGAAAGTTGTATCATTCCCTCCCAAAACAAATGATGTTATTGAAAATAAACGCACTATTAAATAATAAAATGTTTTATATCTTTATATAAATATATAATAAATAATAAACAATAAACATGACAATTTTGAAAGTGTGCTATCATTGCGCCGACCGTATTTCAAAATCATTGTTAATAAACATAAGGGGAATATTAAAGCTACAGTTTTGAAGTTATATATTATATTACAACGAGGTACTGTTTATACACCATTCTCTAAATTTAGGGGATTCTAATTGTATCCATGAGAATTTAATGATAGTACACATGCGTTATCTTTTTATCCAAGGGTGTACGTGACAGGAAAGGAAAAGAGGACGACCATTTGGGTCAAAGAATTTTCAGAAGCCGAATACTACGACCAATAGAGAATTGAGCTTGTAAAGAGAGAGAGCTGCAATGAGAATCTCGATAGATCCAGATGCAATTTCTAGAAAGGACGTTGATTTTTGGAAGAAAGCGATGGGCGAAGAGATGTTTTCGTTAACAAAGAATCGAGTGTGGAATCGAGAGGAATTGCCAAGTAATCAATCAGTAGTCTCATGTCGATACGTTTGTAAAACCAAATTGAAAAGCGATGGAACAATTGAGCGTTATAAAGCCAGACTTGTTGCTTGAGGTTTCAGCCAGACAAAAGGTATAGATTATTTCGAAACTTTTCCACCTGTCGTTCGTTGTGAGTCTGTGAGAGTTGTTCTATCGAGGATTGCTACACATGACATGAAAATGATATAATTTGATATAAAAACAGCGTTTCTTAATGGTCCACACGAGGAAAGTATTTTTATGAAACAGCTGGAAGGATATAAAGATGAGACTAACCGTGTCTGTCATCTGCAAAAGAGAAGAAAGAAATTTGAAGTCACGTGTCATGAACCGTCTTGCTATGTAGGCATGGAGATTATACACGACCGAAAAAGAAAGTCTATTTACATTAACCAACAAGGATAAATTGGTGGAGCAAGGGGATGAAGAGAAGTTAATTGAAAAAAAGTTCCTTTATCAAGAAGGAGTGGGTAATCTCAATTATATTGCACTTATATCTAGGCCAGCCATATCGTATGCAGTAAACATGCTTGCTCGATTCTCGAATGATCCAAAGGAAGTGCATTGGAGAGCAGTTAAACATATAATAAGATATTTAGAAGGGACTACCAGTTTCTCATTGTGCTATCAACAAAGTCATGACAGTAAATTGCTCGAATATTGTGATTCCGATTATGGTGGTGACCTTGTAGGATGGACGTTTACATTAGGCTATGTTCTTGTGCTGCACGGTGGACTGATATCTTGGTCATCGAAATTACAAAGAATTACTGTACTGTCGTCATCAGAGGCAGAATACATGTCTATTTCAAAGACATAATTGAGTGGTACCAACGTCGACTACGCATAGCGACGGCCCTGGCGAGTCGAGGAAAGGCTGCAATGGCCGTCTGGCGCGAACGCGTCGCGCACACGCTGTCAGTGACTATTTTCTTAATCTTCTCGTATACTAAGGGAACCAAATACTTTTCGTGAATGGTTTCTTTACCAGAAATGTCTGTAGAATGCATTCCTGTATAGTAAATTCTTGCTGGATAAAGGATTTTTTACATAAATACAAAAATAGAGCGTACAAAGTATCCGCGTCGGCACATTTTAAAACTTTAACAACCATTTACAACTATTACGAAGTACATAAAAATATAATTGACTATATGGATATGTAGAGAAGAGTTCCCTCTATCTCCTGACTCAAACTTGAACTTTCTCGCGTGTTTAGTTTTTGCGTAACACGTCATTTTGTATCAAAATCTGGCATTTTTACAAAAACCAAAATTTTTCGAAAACGTTGCGTGATGGAGCAATTCTGCTTTCAGATTTGGTTTTAGGTTAACAAATTGTATAAGAATCACCCAACAGGTATTGCAAAATTCGAAAAACTCTGATTTTGTTGGACAGTGTAATCAGGTTCCCACTATCCCTGAGGACGTAGAGAAGGCGGCTGTGACGCCAGCCAGTCTTTCCAGTCTTTTAATTGCGTCAAGTTCTGAGGAGCATCACGCGAACCATGTTCGTCTGGTTCTGCAGCATGTGTATCATTTACGCGTTAATCCGAGTAAATGTGTCTTCGGCATTTCTGAAATTGAATTCCTCGGTTACGCAATCAATTCAGCCGGCATTAGGTCTTTAGTGTCTAAGGTCGATTCTATTATCAAATTTCCTGAACCGAAACGGATCATGGATCTTCGCCAGTTTCTCAGTATGGTAAATTTTTGCCACCGAAGTACTCCTCGTGCAGTGCATCGTCAAGCGTCATTGAATGAGTTTCTGCACCTTTCTAAGAAGAACGGCGTCAGGGAGATGGACTGGACGGAGGTCGTAAGGGAGGCGTTCGTGAGAACCAAGGAAGCCCTTGTGAAGGCGACCTTGCTGGTTCATCCGCGAATCGATGCTGAGCTCAGGATTGTTCCAGACGCGACTGATTTTGCTATGGACGCGGTGTTGAAATAGCAGGGGTCCAATTCCCTCTGGGAACCCCTTGCATTCTTTTCCAATAATTTGTCGCCTGCTCAAGTCAAATACAGTGCGTACTACAGAGAGCTCACTATTATAAACAACTGAAGCTTATTTGTAGTTCTCCCGACTTTCCTTTGAAGTTGAAGAAGTTGCTTTGGAGCCCAGAGCACATTGCAATATTTTGCGAAATCTCCGGCGAGGCCATTCGCCCGTATGTTCCCGGTTCTCTCCGCAGAATAACGTTTGATCTGTTCTATAACCCCGCGGCATCCTGCAACGAGAGTGTCCAATCGGTTAATCCGTCAGCGCTATGTGTGGTCGGACATGACCAAGGATGTTGCTCAGTGGTGCAAAAACTGCATCAGGTGCCAACAGTCCAAAGTGTTTAAGTGTTGTCGTCACCTTCCATGTTCATTTTGACATTGTCGGTCCATTACCGCCCTCGGAGGGTTTTTCATATTGCCTTACATTTCATATTGCATGCTGCGCGTTGTGGAGCGTATTTGGTTTTTATCTTTGTCAGTTATGCTCTTGGCGGTTGCCGTGCCAAGCATGGTGTTATTGATTCTTTCGCGATGCCATGTGTACTAAGCGCGCACCCTTGTGTAAACAGTATAAATATTATTGAAAATGCTGTTAAATAAAATTTCGTTTCACAGGGGGGGGGGGCTGTTGGGACTCTGTTCCGACACTCCCTATTAGCCGAGAGTGGGGATCGGCGGTTGCCGTTGGCACGTTGAATGAAGCGATTGTAAAACCAGTCTCGAGTTTTTCTTTAACCTACATCTTGCCGACGAGCATGTGCTCGATAATCACCTCTGGTGACAGCGAGTAGGTCGCTGTTAAGTGGTCACAAATTCCTACAATCTGTGATCCTCAACCTACACGTCTCTCTTGCTTACATTAATGTAAATGGTTTTATCCTCTAATTTTTATGTAATTTTATGTTTCCGGATGTTTTTAAAAATCGATTTAGCAACCAAAAATTCTGATGAAATCACATTCATGTGTGTTATTAGGTGGAATATTCATGAATTTTTTCGTAATCTTTTGTTGAGCAGTACAGAAGAAATAGGGCATAATTCATTAAAACCAAACCTATAACTACCCTTGTGGTAGTGGTATCGACTTGAAACTTGTCACAGATGGTTTTCTTTGGGAGCTCTATCGAATGGTGCGATCAAAGATCAATTTGGTGTCGGGTTACTTTTGACCTTTTGATCTCATCCGGCTATATACTTCCTTCTGCAAGTGTTAATTGACACATCCTGTATACACGTTATCTTGAACAACTATATCAACAATTTATATATAGTACTATTTAAATTTCATGCTTAACTTTACCTCAGGATTTTACGTAATCCTGTACATTTTGGCTAAATAATGCCAATCCTAGGAGATCACTATTTCAAAAGTTATGCGTGTGTAAAGATGTGCTATTTTCAGAGTTTTTGACAGCCAAGGGCGTCGCCATGTTGGTTTGTAGTGACCGTCGTGCGAGTTACCGAGAGAACGTAGCAAAGTGAAGAGGGAACCTAGCGATCGTGGTCGTAGATATTCGGTCGGATAGGTGTTCAACTCAATTACAGCGATTTAGTCTCTTCGACTGCCACAAGAATTCTCTGTGTTTATTTTTATTTGATGAGCTTAAATACTATTTTTTATCGGTACAGAAAGTTATGCAGTCATCAGGCATTATTCACTAAGGGCTAGGTACAGGAACAATCGGTGGCCGCTTGATCGGTAGACATGGTTACCACATTTCATCCTTCGCCTCGTTGTTGCTATGTCATCAAATACGTTTTACGTACAAGCGTTTCGTGAAACTGATTTTTGCCTCATGAGTCGGATTTAGTCGACCAACACATGCTAACACATGCATTGCCACGGCTGCGTAGGTGTACGCAGGACTTGTGGTAACAATACCACAGCAGTTTTTTGCTAATATCTTTGAAACGAAACTCGAACGGTGGTCACGTGTGAGCAAAAATAAGGGAATCACTTGATTTTTATTAAATTTAATTAGTTTATTGTTAACATTATCGGTTTTTTTTTAAGAAAAGATGTCGGAACTGACTTCCTATCAAGACGAAAATTATATTCAAATATCATTTAAATGAAATTTAAAGCAGCTTTGTCGGTGCCACGAAGCGCATTTAAAATTAAACAAAATTGATCACATTTTTTTTTATTTTAGATGTCAAATCTGATGTCATCAAACAAACAAATACAAATTTACAATTAAAGACTAAATGTAAAATAAAATTGAATAACATCAAATACAGGATGGATATTCCTTTTAAGTAAGACCACCTAAATATCTCTTCAGGTTATTGTGGTGCAAAAAATATTTGTTACGTAATGTACATGATGCCAATGGACCGAATATTTGGCAAGAATATTTTTTCCGAAGGTCATTTGTTTCGGTGGTATTGAGCTTATCGGTGTGTTTTTATCCGTAACTACATTTTTTTTATTGCATTGTGTAACTGATCGAAAAATATATTCAGATATGCATAATAACATGACCTTGATCTTGATCTTCCGGTGTGTGTGCGCGCGCGTGCGATGCGTGTGCGTGTGTGTTAACTGTTAAAACAACACACTTTCTCTTAAGTTATTATCAGAGATGTTAAAAATTATGTCCTTCTACGGTGACACATTTCATAAAACGTGAAATGACCGACTGTACAGATCTTTCAATTGTTCCGGAATTAATACCAGTACAGGCTGTCAATACAATTCGGTTTTTATGTCCTCTGGTGTAGTTGGTTGTTCATTATAAACTGTTTCTTTCAATTTTCCCCACAAAAAGTCCATTGGTGTGACGTTTGGTGAACTCGGTGGCCATCTTACAATTCCAGTGCGACCAGTCCATCGATTTGGAAATTTTACATTCCAAATTTGTTTGATAAAACAACTGTCATGCTGATACCAAATTCTGAAACGGATGTCTAGTGGTACATCTTGTAGAAGTACTTGTGGCTCATTTTGCAAGAATGTTACATACTTTTCTCCATTTGAAGTACCGTTTATGAAGCAAGGAACATTTATTTTATTATTTAACTCTTTCGTTGCGGCAGTCCGCTCCGCCGGAGTGACGCCACTGAACGGGACACCGCGCCGAAAAGTGTGCACAGTGCACGTCGGTAGTCTTCGGTGTTTGCAAGTTGCTGGATATATGCGGCACCCGTACACACAGGTCGTCACGTGGATGACGGATATAGACGACACGCAACGAAAGGGTTAAAACGTCACACCAGACGTTTACACTCCACATGTTTATTTACATTTACGCTCTTGATTGTACAGTCATGGTCAAAGCCTACGATCTGGATAGACATCAGTTCTAGGTAAAACTTTAATTTTCGAAGATCAAGGTTATCTCAAGGTCATGCTATTATACATATCTGGATGTACTTTTCGATCAGTTACACGATGCAATAAAAAATAATGTAGTTATGTATTTAAAAAAAACACCGATGACCTTGATAACTCCGAAAAAAATGAATTTCGGAAGAAAATATTCTTGTCAGATATTTGGTCCACTGACACCGTGCATGTTAACAAATATTAACAAATATTTTTTGCATCACAATAACCTGAAGAGATATTTAGGTGGTCTTATTTAAACGGACCACCCTGTATACTTATACGTCTGTGCGGGCGTAAATATCCAACGAATTTGTTTGAAAAATGTGGAGAGATTGCCACAGGTACAACGCTTATTTGGCAAAAGAATTGTTATAAAAAGTCGATAACAGTAAGTAATATGGGCTAATCGAAAATCTCAGTTTTCTGCCGATGTTTTATTTGTGGTCTCTCTCTCTCTCTTCCTCTCCCTCTCCCCCCTCCCTCTCGCTCTCCCTCTCCCTCTCCCTGCCTGACATCCCTCCCATTCGTCCCTTTTTCATTCTTCCTCTCTCGCACTCTCATTCTCTCTCTATCAGTTTCACATCCATTCGGAAAACCCAAACAGTCACGTACGCCCTGCGCTTAGCGCCCCTAAACACTTCACTTTTGTCACCGAGACGCAAAAACTCTTTTTTCACACTTCGGCCCAAACAGACTTCCTTTCACGCAGGACCCAAACACGTCGGCGCACAATGTCGCGTCCACAGTCACTCTAAACAATAACTCTAATACAGTGTCTCATTCATAACTCTACAATAAAAATCGAAAATTTATCAAATGGATTTTTTGCCGCCTTGGCACCATTGTGCGGCGCGGCGTACAAAGGCGAAAAAGTGAAATCAGTGCTCTAAAATAATAACTTCGAAACCATTTGTTGTGTAGCAGCCTGGCCTTGGCCATGACTGTACCTCCAAACCACCCGGTCCCTAATTTTCTGGGATTTAAGTTTTATTAACAGGGACTTAATTCGACGCACAGTGTGAATATACTCACAAAATTCAATATTCGTGTATACCATGATATGAAATACATTTTCTTTTTGTAAAAAATGCGTATTAGGATGGAAATTGTCATTAATAATCATATATCATTTCAATAATTTTTATGCATATAATTTGTTAATTTCGTTTTAAATTTTGAATTGTATGGTTAACCCTCATTTTTTGTGAATAATTACTAATCCATATACGTTAGTAACTAAGTTTAGAATTTTGTCTAAAATTTTTCCACTTGTCCGCACTGTGCGCAGCTTCAATATCGCAATAAGCAATTCGGGAATGGTACATTTTGTTTCCTAAAGGTCCAATCTACTATGTCTGTTCAGTCTCAAAAATTCTCATTCCTACCTTATCGTGGAGTAATTTGTAATATTCGGCAGCATACTGCTATTCACGAGATATTCAAAGCAAGCGTGACGTCACAAAATAGCCGCTTTTTGCGAGAGTTTCTGATTTATAAATTTAGTGTTTGCATGGACGATGGACAACGTTTGCATTGAACAACGTATTCTTTACAACCACAGACTTCTTTAATTAAGGCACAATTTGAAATATTTTACAATTTAGATGTAGTATAATACATATTGTACATAAAAACACCTGTATTATCGGCCTGCTTTATCGACCGTATTCTATCGCAACGTACAGTGTTTGCGGGAAAGAGACTGTGACACTAGTAGTCGGAACCGCGAAATGGTTTTTTTTTAACGATATTACGTATTAAATAAATAAGTAATAAATTAAAAATGCACACCATCGTTTTTGGACATGTCCTTGTTATCAGAGATTTGAGGCTTTTACGGCCCGGCATCATACAGTTGTGTCTGTTGAAGATTTCGGGAGTAAGCCGTGTCCTGAAGGAAGAGATTTCCCAACGTTTCTTCAGCATTGTAGCTAACTTCATCAGGGGGTCTGGAGACACACTGATACTGAAGTGTGTCGCTTTGCGCTCCACTTATATAGTGGGTTCACTCATTGCTACGGTTCGGTGAGCACCAATCAAAAGATGTCTTTTTAATTGGGCGGCCGAACAATTAAAAAAGTTTAATCTAAAGGTCACAAGTTCACCATCACCCCCAGTCCATTCCCACAGAGGACATTATCAGCCAAATTGAAAACGCCATTTACAACCTTCCTCCAGAACAAGCAAACGAGGTAAGAAGGCTCACCACCAATGCCTTAAAATCGGCAAAACCACCAAAATCGAACTTAACCAAGGCTGAAATAAAAGCTATCCATGAAATCAAAAAATGCTCAGACATCCTCGTTTTACCAGCTGACAAGGGTAATACGACAGTAGTCATCAATAAAGACGATTACATCAGAAAAGCACACGACTTACTTGACGACACTACATACAGGACATTACGTAAAGACCCAACAAAGACACCAGAAAGAATAACCATGACCATAATTAAACAGGCCAAACTTCCTGACCATATTCATAAAACAATCATTCCCAAAGAATCTAAGGCTCCCAGACTCTACGGTTTCTCGAAAATTCACAAACCGGAAATTCCACTCAGGCACATAGTCAGTACCATTGGATCCCCTACCTACAAATTAGCTAAATACCTCACAAGCATTCTCAAACCCCTCACAGGCAGTACCCCCAGTTACATAAAAAATTCTTCCCATTTTATACACAAGATTCAGACGATTCAAACACAACCAGAAGATTTACTGGTCAGCCTTGACGTCAAATCCCTCTTTACTAACGTCCCAATCGCCGACAGCATTGAAATCATTAAAAATAAAATTCCTGAGAATCTAATACCTCTAGTAAACCACTGTCTCACCTCTACCTGTTTCCTCTTCCAAGACACCTACTATGAACAGATATCTGGAGCAGCAATGGGATCCCCCATCTCCCCCATCATCGCTGACATCTACATGGAAGATCTAGAGAATCGAATTCTTAACAATGCACCTCTGAAACCAACGCAATGGTTCAGATATGTAGATGATACCTTCTTGATGTGGAGTCATGGAAGGGACACACTCGACGACTTCCTACATTACATCAACTCACTACATCCCAACATCCAATGCACTATGGAAATAGAAAATGAAGACAAATCCCTACTCTTCCTTGATGTACTGGTCACCAGAAAAATCGATGGGTCCCTTGGACATCGAGTATATAGAAAACCCACACATAAAAAACGATACCTGCATGCATCCTCCCACCACCACCCAGCTCAGAAGAATTCAGTTCTAAATTCCCTTATTAACTGAGCCATCAGCATCAGTAAGTCACAACATCTTCCCCAAGAACTTGATTACCTCAGGACCGCACTAATCCAAAACGGCTTCCCTAAATACAAAATTAACCGCATAATAGACCGACTCCTGAAACAAAACGATAAACAGACTACACGAAACATCGAGGACAACCGGATAACCACGTTCCTACCATATATACAGGCTACTACCGACCGAATCAGCAGAATACTCAGAAAACACAGCATCAAGACCGTTTTCACCACACAGACAAAAATAGGACAAGTACTCACCTCTCCCAAAGATCTGCAGCCGCAGCTATCTACGGCGAAACTGGGAGGAGTGTGAGCACTCATATCAAGGAACATGAGCGATGTGCCAGATTGGGCTACGTTCAATCAGCTGTAGCCGAACATCAATTAACAACAGGACATACCATCCTTTTCAATGAGACCAAAGTTCTAGCCAGAACAAAAGGATACTTCCCAAGAAAACACCGGGAATCATTGGAAATCAAGAAACATCCCAATAACATCAACAGGGACAAGGGGCACAGCCTGAGTCCAATATGGCACACACTCTTCCCAGTTTTTGAATTGTTCGGCCGCCCAAATAAAAAGACATCTTTTAATTGGTGCTCACTGAACCGTAGCAATGAGTGAACCCACTATGTAAGTGGAACGCAAAGCGACACACTTCAGTATTACTGTGTCTTCAGACCCCCGATGAAGTTAGCTACAATGCTGACAAAACGGTGGGGAATGTCTTCCTTCAGGACACGGCTTACTTCCGAAAGCCTCAACATACACAACTGTATGTCCTTGTTATTTGTGTTAGTTGTTATTTTTTCGATACGAACACTAAATCTCTCGATATTAAGAAAATCTCTACGCGGCAGCCATCTTGTGACGTCACACTTACATTGGAAGGCCCGTGACAGCCTGTTGTCTGCCGAATATTACAAATTTCTCCACGATGAGGTAGAAATAGGCATTTTTGAGACATAATAGACATAGATTGGATTTTTAGGAAACGCAATTGACTTCTAAATTGCTCATTGCGATATTGAAAAGTTAATTAGAGGCTTTTTCGAATACTACGACGGTCCAAATTTTCGAGCCACCTGAAGCCTGTACCATATTTTTTCTTTTTTTCGTGAGAAAACGCATCAGGCATACCCCGACTTTCAGGCGGAAGCCGGGGTTATGTGGGACTACCCACGGGGAGGGGACCCAAGGCGCTCCCGTCCCCGAAGACTATCCAATAAAAACTCACGCTCACTTAAGCTACAGGAGGTTGCCTAGATTACGCAATACTTACTCTATAAGTCCCTTGGCAGAAGGACCCGCCCGCTGTCCTCATCCCTGGTGTCGCCGGATTGGGCTTCACGATCTCCAGCTCGGCCCACCCACAGTTACAAGAACTTGTAACCCGAAGGACCTCGCCCTAGCCAGGGCAAGAAAACGCCGCCACCGGTAAGGACGGGTCATCCGAGGCGCGATCTGACGCGCACCGATCCCTCCCACCCCACCCCCACACTTTCTCCTACACTCTGCTGTTAGGGAGGACGGATCAACACCCCATACCGAGAGTTAACTCAGGGGGTACTGACCCACCCCGGGAGGAGCTATGTACCCCGCCCCATCCCCTTTGGGGCCGCAGTCAGTTCGCACCCCCGGATCTACCACTCCCCTCGGGAGAAAACGTCGATGCGGAGGAGCCTCCCTTCCTGGGGCCACCAGTTGACCCATGAGTATACTCCCCTCTCCCGTCCAACGCCCCCCACCGGGTAAGTGGGTATAGAAGCGGACTTCCAACTGCGGCCACTTGATGTTGGGAAGACATCCTTTCTAGACGAGGGGTCAGGAATTCGATGTGCTCCTTGAAATGCCAGTGGCTGTCTATGATCAGGCCCAGATATTTCATCTTGAGCCTGATTTCTACGGAGGTATTGATGACACGAATCTGGTGGTCCTGACCCCGGGAGGACCGTCGGGACCAAGACGATCCATATAGCCAGATCGCCTCAGTCATTGCGGTGGCCACGGTAAGCCCCACCCTTGGATTTGCCCGACAATGCAGTCCATGACGAACTCTGCCAGATGCCTGGTTCTCCCCTAATCCTCCTCCTCTGCCCAAACCAGAGGCCATCGCAAGTCATTTGTAATGTGTTCCAGATCCCATCCACTTCACCTCAAGCCTGTACCAATTTTCAGTACTCATAATTTAAAGTCTTCTTTCTCGCCAAGCAGGTGTAAACGTGCGCGAAAATCTAATTTCTCTAAATGTGAGTAAAATTTTAATAACACAATTAAAAACTATTTTCTAAATTATTATGCGACACAATGGAATAGGCCTGCAGGGGATACCACAGATAAAAAGAAAACGCATTGACAATATTATTTACCTCTGAGTGATGCAGAAACCTATTGATGCGGGTGTCGTATTATTGCGCTACGCCTGAGGTCACTCGAGAACTTAGTCAGTCATGGGGAGCGAGACGCGGGGCCGGGAAAAGGGGGTATAGCCTCCAAAAAAGCCTTGGGTCGAGCCAGTTAAATCCCATGTTTGGGATAAGCAAAAATTGGAGAGGATTTCGGCATCTGGAAATTCGATTACAGTTTAGGTACAAAATATTATGTTGGTTCGTGTTACGCCTTCTGGTGGGTCTGGGGGCGGAGCCTACCAGACACGCAAGCGATTAAGAATTGCAAGTTATATTTAGAACTTTTTTTTTATTCGTGTGTGCGGAAAAGATATTCCCTCTCAAAGATCGGTGTTCTACGTTGTTGGCATTACCGCGTGCTTGTGGTGCCATGAAGCGGCCCCGCTCGTTATGCAATACGCGACGGTCACTACATACCAAAGGGCCAGCGCTCTTACCTGCCAAAAATGCTGAAAATCGTACATTTTTACATACGTATAACTTTTGAACTAGCGATCTCCTAGGATTGAAACTTCAATTTTCGTCATTTTCACGCCAAAATCTACAGGCTTACATAAAAAAAGTAAAATAATTCTGGTTTCTCGAGGTAAAGTTTAACGAACTTTCAATATTCTCATGCAGATGTCAATTTAACTTTTCAGAGCTATATAAACAAGTGTGGCTTAGATTAAATACCGTACTTCCAAGATGCTTATGGGTGTTATCTATAAACGCACTGTTAATAGAGAATTCCATTATAAAAAATGTATTTCTAACACAAGAGAATATTGTCTTAGATCCCTTACAAGTATTGAGATGTGATACAAGAGTATTTAGATGTGCTCCAATTTTATCTATTATCATAAGGTAAGTTTTTTTTTAAAATTTGAGTATTCTTAAAGGTACAAAACAATTATGTAATAAATATTGTATTTTTTAGAATCTTGCAAGCAGCATTAGCTGCTTCTCGATCACAGTTATCTAGGCATATACAAGACAAACCATTGACTGAAAAAATTGGTCAGTTATCAAGTGACACTGAAAGAGAAGATTTAAGAACAGCTTTAGTGGCAGGGCAAGAAAGTGCTGCCGTTCAAATATTATTAGAGGCATGTTTAGAAACAAAAGACGATAGAGAAACTCCTGGGCAAATGTGGTCCCTAAGAGAAATTCGAAGTATCATTTGTTCGTACTTGCATCAAGTGTTTATAGCGGATCCATCATTGGCCAAATTGGTTCACTTCCAAGTATGTCAACTGAATCAAAATAATATCATAATGGTCATATAATAGCATTTTTGTTCTTGTGCATGCTTATGCAAATTTATGGTATAGTGGTGATATAGTATATCATGATGATTTCCGTTCAAGATGTTAAACAAATCTGAAGCAGAGCTTATATATCTTGTAAATGGATAATCGAGAAAAATTATAGTAATTAAAGACTGTGTCCTATTGTGTAATTGAGTTCCTATTTGACAACTTTTTATATCCGGAATACATTACGAGAGAAATGATTGTGAAAAATGATTGACTATATTTTGAAATTATATAACTGCTTACTCATTAAAATATACTTTTAAAATATTATTAACTATGCCGTACTTCATATCAAAATTTACAAAAATTTAAGGACAACATGTATGGTAGCATATTATTACTGCACAAAAATAAATTTGACTTATCTCTTTATTTTAAAAAATGTCATCTAATATCTGCCCTAATAACTGCAATTCAAAAATGTTTTGCGTGTGACTTTGCATACGGAAAACAGAATAATATCGAATAATCCAATTTTAATGTTTACATTCCTCTCATTTTTTTACAACTATTATTTAATGAGTTTTTGAATGTCTGGCATCAGTTAAATTTGATGCAAGGGTACGTTTAATTCATTTGTTTATGTTCGTGCGTATGCAAATATATTTATTATACTTAAATTGCTCTATAGAATGATTAAATGAAAATTCGCAGTACAATTACTGTATAGAATTGGTTTAGAAAGTTGAAATCAATTTATATAAATGTTTTTAAATTAATATCATTTTTTCCTTAATAGGGTTATCCGAGAGAATTGTTACCCATCACAGTTACTGGTATTCCATCTATGCACATATGTCTTGATTGGATTCCTGAATTGTTATCTCAACCTGAATCAGAGAAGCAAATATTTGCTGTAGATTTGGCATCGCATCTTGCAATTCAGTATGCTCTACCAAAGGCTTTAAGTGTTTCCCGTTTAGCAATTAATACTATGGTAACACTGTTAGGAGTATTATCTGCTAAAGATCGTGTAATTTTATTTATGCCTGTATTACCAGCTTTAACGCGAATATGTTTAGCTTTTCCACCATTAGCCGAAGATACTACAGGTTTGTTGTTACAGCTTGGTAGAGTTAATTCTGCTCAAGCAGCGTTAGGAGATAAATCTGCAGACATCTTATGCCGTGAAGTTAGTGAAACTTTTTGTATGTTATTACAGAAAGCTATATTACAATCGCAAGTATATTAACAAATTAGTCTTGCTACTTCGGTATTATTCATAAATTTAATGTGTTAAGTTTAAAATTACTTTGAGTTCACTTCCAGTGTTTTGAAATTTTGCATTTATATTTGTTCATGTTTCAAGATAATACAACGTAATTTTTATATTATTGTAGAAATTATTGTATATTTTACACAATACATCACTTGTAATTGCTGCAACGATTCAGGTTATTGTATATATCTGAAAAAAAATATCGAAAGAGACACATGATTACAGATTTCGAAGTATTGCTACTTTAGAACACATACACGGTTTCTGACACTACAGTATTAATGTAACAATCTATTACCCTTAAACAAATCTTTTTTTCTCAGATTGTAATTTCTTCCGTTATGTAAAAGTATTAAAATTACCCTTTTATAACGAAGTACTTTAAAATTACGTAATGTTTACATATTTTAATACATTTTGGAATCGAAACTTTCTTCGAAAGAGGAGCAGAATTGTTGTATTTTCTGAAAATAAACAAATTACATAAAAATAATATATTGTGTGAAGTTTATAGAGTTTTATGGAATTTATATTGTTGTTATTACATAGTTATATGATACGGACCCCGTAATTTTTACTGGTCGTCGGGATTCGAACAAAATACAGGTATGCTCAGTGGCGGCAACAGGTTGCTTCCGTCGACACGGGCAGGCCATTTGTCCGGGCCCTCCTGCCCATCTGGGAGAATGGTACAGGAGGCAAGGACTGCTCAACTACCGTCTGACGCAGGTGTTCTCCGGACGCGGTTGTATCGGAGACATTTGTCGGATCAAGAAGGAGCCGACGACACGATGCCATCACTGCGGTGAGGCCCAGGACACGGCGCGTCATGCGATAGAGGAAGAGTTCCCAGCGTGGTCGTTGCCGCGCCGTGTCCTTTGGGGGTTATCACAGAATCAGTTATCAGGCGTAATATCACAGGAGGAGGCGTCGGAGAGGGGGAGGGAGCGAGATACTCTCTCCGCGAGGAGGGAAACCGCTGAGGGACGTCCCCCCAGGGCTCATCGGCCACCACTACAGGGCGGACGCAGAGATGGCAATGGTGGGCGGTGCTAATCCACGGGTGGAGGGTCATGCCCCCGGTCACCTCTTACCGCGAGTGGTGACTTCCTCCCTCGGGCGAGGCGAGGACCTACGGGTACCCTTTCGCCTGAACGAGGTAGGGAGTTACCGTAGACAGCTGGGTGTCGTGAGCTGGGGATTGCTGCACCTAACCGAGCTGCCTTCCGGGAAGGGGGACACCGGATGGGTGACTCGTGCGAGTCTTACTAGATTAGAGAATGGGGGGGGGGGGGGGTGCTTTACTTTCCCAGGGTGTCATTGTTGGGGGAGGGGAGTTGTTTTCAGTGCGATTTCCTCGCTGTCTCCCGTTAGCTCTGGGAGGCCACCATGGTGGAGTTAGTGGGTCCTTCAATAAAACGAGGAAAACTCCAGTGTCGACTATTTTAAGGATCCCAGTGTAAAAGGGTTCCAGATTTATTTTGACCGAAGGCCCAATAATCGCTGAAATTCGCAGGCGAGTTGGCTATAACAGTGGGTTTCCTTACATCGTCGCGACGCGGGGATTAGCACCATGTCACGTTACTACCTGCGCCACCTTTCTTAGATACTAATAAAACAATAAATGACATATAACCCAGTGGTATTGTTCAAATTACTATACACGTTTATACTAAAGGCTTATACTTCTGCAAAACAAGTCAGAATTTCTTCCTCCGCGCTCCATGTACAAGACTATCTTTCGTTATGCATAATTATTGTTAAATGGAAAAAGGAAAAAAAATCTTAAAAACATGTATCTCCTATTTTGGATCAAAGATCGCACATCCGAGAAACTGCAAACAATCAAACTTTTAATACATTATTTAAACAAACAACTTTTGTTAAAATTTTCTTGTGCGGCTACATTTCCCATTAAAAAACACACAGTTTAGGTATATTTTGTGGTCCATGATTCCCTCGATGAAGCGTAATGAACCCACTCCAGCAGCACTTATACAACCCCAAACCATGACCAAACCTCCACCGTGTTTTACTGTGGGACGTAGATTTTCATTTTGTAGCTCTGTATTTTTCTTCTTCCAGACCGTACACTTGTCATCAGAGCCAAAAACATTAAATTTACTTTCGTCAGTAAATATGACTTGTTCGCGAGGTACTTCGCGATTGTTGCCTGCCAATTTAATATTGAGCAACTATTTCAACGGAGACGGAGGATTGGGACTAGAATGGAAAGGAATCGCGTTTCGTCCCGAACCTGTCGGAGGACTCGTCAGTAAGGCTATTCCGACAGGTCCTGCCTTAGACGCGCGCGGATCCGTGTGATCCGTATTGTATTCACCTTGCCGTGTGCAGAGGTGTTCGACGCTCGGTTGGTTAACCATGATCAGTGTCACGGGTTCGAAGATCGTCTATGAACTAAACGTAACGCTTGACTTCTAGACTCAGTGCGAATATGTAACATTCGGTTGAGACCTGCTACGCGTTGCTTGTCCAAAGATCTTATGTGAACTGTATTTGAAGCTCGACGATCTGACAGACCCAACTCGAGGTCATAGGCTCCTCGTGGCTGTGAGGTTGGCCTTAGGTGTAGGAGAGGAATGTGTAGCTCGTTGCGATGATAGAGGAAGCTCTCCGGATTGGTCCGTGGAAACTTGCATTTTCCAATCAGCATGCCCTTAATTGTTCAAACTCCCTTCCACGGGCTCTGACAGAGGCCTGGTTGGAAGGAAGAGTTGGGGCGATGCTTGACTTGGGAAAACGATGTGAATTTATGGCTTGACCGTACTTAGTGCGGCGAGCGAAGGATATGCATCCTTGGGTCGTGTTTAAAGAAAGCGGTGGTTTTTCGGCCCATATCTTATGAACACAAACAGAGTTTTGGTCTGTCCGATAGTAAACAGCTTCGAGATTATTAGAGGCCAAGTGCTATCGTGTTACGTCTCTAAGTCACGAGTGTTTGGAAAGGAAAGATGCGAACAAAGACCCTCTGTAAGACCCTTTAGTTTGTTTATGTTATAAGGAAACGGGCCGGCTTGAACGATAGTTCTTTGCGACGGAACATGACTCTTCGCCAAAACTCGATAGACTTATTATTATTATCTTTCGCGAAATCAAGTCTCTTCTTTTTATTTGCGGCATTTACGAAATATTTCTTGCTAGCAACTCGGCCGTGATATTAATTATTTTGTAAACAATTACGAATAGTGCTGCCTCATACACTTACTCCAGCGTTGTTTGCAAGCTCAGCAGCGATCTAAGAGGCACTAATTTTAGGATTTTTTCTTATTTCACGCACTATAAAACGTTCATCGCGTGAACTAAGTTTTCGACGTCGACCAGATTTCGCTTTATTTTTATTGGTTTTTATTGGGATATGGGTGTATATATAATGAAAGCACACTCTTTTACAGTATACGGAATAGAGATTATATTTCAATAGATTCTCTAATAGCACGTTGTCATACTCGTCTTTACGGTTTGAGAGAAGCGTCGCGAATGAAACAAGAAAACGAAACAGGGGAGCAACAGTCCAATATGAACAACAGAGGATCGAGGGTCCCATGTCGGGGGCAACATACAATATATATTAACTGCAGATACAATGTATATCAAAAGCCGATTCATACGATGCTTCCTTCTAAAGAAATAACACATTAATTTTGTTCTATTCGTGAAATAATTTCCAACACGCCCCCTCAAAATAAATCTATTATTTTAGTGAAGACATGTCTTACTTGTGCTTCGTCTGGGGCTAATTACATATGGTCCAATATTTGTTGCTTAGGATTAAGGAAACCCAGAAAAACCTAATCAGACCAGAAAAAAACTTATACTATCAACACTATAATTTTATATTCATTTTAATGTTATTTCTATATTATTACTATTATTACTGTTTTTTTTATTCCAGGCCCATCTTTGCTCTAAATTCCTTAAATTTAGGTGCTAGCAATGGTTTGGTTAAGACGTCAGCAACTTGATTTTCTGTAGAAATAAATTTTAATTCAATAACCTGCTTCTGTATTTGTTCCCTGAAAAAATGACACTTGATATCTATATATTTCGATCTCTTGTGATTACATGGATTATTTGCTATACTTATACAGACATTATTGTCTTCAAATATTACTATTGGCTTTGAAATATTTATATTTATACTAACTGCTAAAGATTTGAACCATAAAGCTTCTCTTGTGGCTTCAAAAAGTGTTGCATATTCTGCTTCAGTGAAAGAAGCAGCTACAGATGCTTGTCTTTCTGTTGACCAACAAATTGACCAAATAATTTGAATAAATATCCCGTTGTACTCTTTCTGTCATTTTCATCGTGACCTCCCCAATCAGAATCAACATATCCACTTATGATTTCATCATAATTTCCTCTTACATAAACCAATTTAATATTAATTGATCCTTCAAGGTATCTTAACACTCGCTTTATATTCTTTATTATTTCGATTCGTATATCTACTTAATATATTTGAATATGAACGATTCAAGTGGTGCTTGCCTTCGGACAATTATTTATGATACGCTCGTGACTAAGTGATCACTTTCAACGATTAGTTACGGCGCAACATGTGGCGATCATTCAACTCACAGCCTGCCTTTCGTTTGTTTTCACTTCCTATGGTTACGAGACATCATAAATTAAGTCTTACGAAGGACCACCCCAACAAAAAGGCACTGTTCTGCATTGTCGAGGGTCAGCCTTGTTGAGAGACCGCCATCAGCTTACGCCCTCCAGGGAAAGGCCCATTCAGCTTTTTTCCGTGAGGAAATGCTTTTCGCATACCCCGATTCCCTGGGGGAAGCCGGGGTTGTGTGGGACTACCCCTAGGGGCTACCCACTAAAACCTCACGCCCACCTAAGCTACAGGGGAGGTGCCTGGATCACGCGAGTACTCAACAGGACACGTTCTTATAGCCAACAAGCCAATCGCTATTATTGTGCAAAGAACGCCAGTCGTTATATCCAAAGTCATCGTCTGCATTATGGCCGTCATGGCCCCACCCAAGGCACTCCAGGGAAGGTTGCCGTCCTGCACCTTAGTGAACAACATATAAATTTGCTTCAACAGCACCACCGCATCTCCACTAGCACCAAACAGCGCACTACGTCCTGCTCCAACTCCCAAACTTGCCGCAGTCACAGTCGAAATTGTCGACCCCGGCAGCAACAATTGTGAGGCGACCAATAACTGATTTTTGATCAAAAGGGCAGCTCCGACGCCACCTGTCATTCCAAATATTAGGTCCCATGCTCGATCTCCACTCTTGATAGGAGACCCAAAGGCGTCATAATCAACAAGACTTCCACTAGTTAGTCCTTTCATAACGAACCCGATCACCTGAGCGACACACGCTGCTATTGCTAGTGGTGCTGTAGTGAAAAAAGCCAGCATGCCATTCATTATCGCCAAAACAGCAACCGCTATTGACCGGCCCAAGATCTTCTCCAGCTTTATAAACACCGCCCCGATCCATGTAGCACCCATAATGGCTGCCAAAGATGGGAAAGCACCAACGTGATATGTAGCCGGTATCAGGGCCCACTTGCTCATTAAAAACACCTTCGCAGTTTCATATACGGCGGAAAGTGCAGGAATCCCCATTGAGTGCTGTGTTTCCGAAATAGGGAAACCCGTCCTTCGCACCCACTCCATAAATTGTTCCTTCCGCCTAATCATGGCGGCCATAGCCCTGTCTGAGAAAGTCTGAGCAAGGTCCATACTATCTATATTCAAACCACCAAGGTCCGCCAAGAACTTGCAATGGCTGGCGCAGTATGTTTTCCTGAATGGGGATATACTCTTGATACGTGCTTTGAGGCATGCTTGACCGTCATCTGATATACTGATCCCAACAGAACAGCAGTGAACCCAAGAGCAACGACTGAACCCCCTATTAAACCGACACAGTTGTGTTGAACCTCTCCAACCAAAAGCGGTCGTTCGACTATCCTATTAAACAATTCAAAACTTATCTCAATATCCAAAGCTGTATCCTCTAAAAAGCTCTGAACACTTATGTCGATATCAATTAACACTTCAGCTCTGGTCTTTTCATCTTGGCACTTGTATGAGAAATCAAGAAACATGTTGTACCAATCTACCTCGTTATGAGCATCGGAGGTTCTCGCCCTGTCATGTTGAGTGGAAGTCATCAGTATTAACTCATCGCTTATCACCGGTGTTAAATACAGGTACAGAACATCACCATTTGCATCTTTAATTAAATCCAGCTTCCTCAACATACTTGAAGACAGTGCTCTTTTCCCTGAACCCATTGAAACTCTCTTGTCCATCGCCAATTTCCTGAATGCCTCTTGCCAAACTCGCAGTTTGATTATCTCACCTGGCAGGATCCACCTTATTTCCTTCATTGTTTTTACCAATTGAACGTCATGATGCTCCTCGATCGCCCACCAATCTAGCCTCCTTTCTGCTTCTAATTGCAACATCGCTATTGCCGCAGTTCGTCTATCGATGGGATAATCAAGTATTGGATTAATGCCTCTTGGTGTCACATACCAGCCCATGTTAGTCCTACCAGTTCTACCTTTTCGCTGTTTTGATGTTGACTGTCCTATCCTTCGCCTCACCAACTCGTACCTATACATCAGCCCACTGTCCGATGCCATTAATATGGTGGAAGGTTTCATTTCTTCCAACAGATCAACCACGACTCTGCATCCTGGGAGAGTCACAGCTTGACCAATAACGTCAGTGCAGAAACACCAACAATCAGAGGCCATGTCCTGGATATTAAAAGTTGTCCCACCATGTATGGCAATATACTGCCGAGATCCGCCACAATTTCTTGAAGCATACGTCACCATTTTTTCACAATCGTTGCGCGTAGACAAAAAGAAAATCACTCTACCTCTATCAATAATGTTCATTGGTATTTTAAACCCTTTGGAAAAGCCATCTAACTTAACGCCCATTGTGCCTGCTGGCACAGCAAACCAATCATTGCTACAAACATCACCCTTTTGCATTGGTTCAATCTTGATGTTTTCCCTAATTTCGTATCTCGTTCCAGATATGTCCAAACCATCTGCCAATTTTTGAGCTCTAGATCTAGTTAAAACTGTCACTGTCAAGTGAACACACTTATATCTAGTGTAAATACCGTGGTTGATCTTTCGATCGTTCGGCTTTGTACCTTTGATTGCACGTGTGTGCCCACTATAGTTACAACGAAATAATACTCGAAGGACCACCCTTCTTGAGTTTCCAAGAAGGGACTAACTTGAGGGTTTAAATAGGATTTATTTACAATTTTGTACAATCTGACTGACTCTCAGACGAGAAGTCAACTAGTGTAAGGAGAAGCGAGAGTGTTAAACGAGAATACGAGAGTGTGTAAAGTGTACAACGAAAATACGAGAGTGTTGTGTGTCGACTGTCTCCTCATTGGAAAAATCTGTGGAGGAAACCTCGGTTTTCCCCACTCCTGTCAGAACTTCTCCTCCAGAGGAAAAGTCTTAAGGGTGGGAAAAACGTTAGGTGGGAGGCGAAGGCTGGCCCAAGTCGCGGTGAAGTGCCTTCGAGACCCTTGCAAGCATGAAGGTCATGGGAATGGCATTAAAAAATGGAAAAACCCCAAGACGTTTGGCAAGGCCACGCGAGGCCTAACCGAGCGACGGTTCAAGTGTTGGCCAGATGCGTATACCTGGCGACCCTAGCTGCAAACTACGATTTACAAGGCCCGGGTTTATGATTTTCAGCTGTGCTTTCCGAGGTTTGGGGGTCCTATGTCCTGGGCGCATCGACATGCCGATCCTTGCACAATGGTTATATATAGTTTTTAATGTTTACGACGACAAGCCCACTCCGTAGCTTGAGTGTTGGGATGCAAGAAAACACAAGAGGGCAAGGACTAGGACTTGGCCGCGACATCTAGCATGCCTCTTCGTGAATTGCAAATCACCGGCGACAACAGTAGGGTCTGATCTGCACTGAATTTCGTCTAATAATAAGTAATCAGCACCATTCTCTATCTGCTGTATCTTCCGCATTGCTGCTCCGTATGACAAAACTACTAATTTTCTGGACCCATACCCAATCCGCTCAGTAGAGTCCTCGTGTCGTTGTCCGACAACATACTCTATGCAAAACTTGTTGGACCCGACACCTTCCATCTCGAGAAACTCACAAATCCTAGCATAGGCCGCCTTAACGGCAGCCACTGTGGGTTGTAATAAATAAACGCTTTTATTGTTTTCCACGGCCTTCATTAGATTAACAGTGAAACTCATCGTTTTCCCCGAGCCACTTGGAGCCTCCAGCAGATAGTAAACGTTATTCTCAGCCAGCTGGGTATTCATCAGATTAACCACGGCTGTCTTAAAAAAGTTTTCCGGTACTGCATCAACAGACACATCAGGTGCCAATGTAGTTAAGGCTATCACGTCCCCGCCTGAGATCACATGCTGGGTGCTGCCAAGTTTCTATTGTAGTATCGTAAATTTAGGCAAAATGTCGTTGGGTCTCCAATGGCAGGAAGAGGGCCATAAAACCTCGAGTCCTGACGAAAGCCAGACCCAACGGAAGAGGGCCGTGGAACGTCGAGGCCTGACGAAGACCAGGCCCAAGGGATGAGGGCCATAAAAGAGAAAGTGTCCCGACGGAAACCAGGCCCAAGGGTAGGCTGGGATTTTCGAGGGGCACACACAGGATTTGGGGATGAGTGCGGGTATATATAAAAGGACATCTTTGGGAAGAAAAGACAGACTTTGCGTTGACTGCGGAGAGTGAAGAGCGTGTGCGTTGCATGAGAGTTTCCGTCATCCTAATTATCTATTCAACACCTTTTTACATTTTCAATAAACAACAATTATAAACCATATACTACACTATTTTGCCCAAACCGTAAATTGAGATAATCTCCCCTCTTACATTAAAAACTGGGCACCCACTCATTCCAGGCACCCCCTTCCAATAACTAGCTTTGATGAAATTGTAAGTAGGATTTACCTCAACAGGTCTCAGTTCATAGAAAATGGCATCATTCCTGTTACCAAAGCTGGTTTGTGTGCTCTCAACCAACATATACTGACCAACTCTCCGAGAAGGACAAACTACACACAGTATTTCGCTTTTTTCGGCACGCACCATTTTAAAACTTCTGTTACCATACGTCACTAAGTCTTCAGCCTCAGAACCATGAAAAACTTTATCCCACGCGTATGTCATTCCTGCTCTGGTCAGAGTGACACCATTCCCGTAAGTCACATGATAGGAGGAAACGAGCAATTCATTGTCACCGAAGCAGCAGCCTGCACTCACTGCTGATATGACTTCACCTAACCAATAATCACCGGGTTGAACTTCACATATTTCCTCCGGATTATTCACCTCACAAGCGACCCTATCCCGATCGAAAGCGAGCTCACGCACTTCTATCGCTTGAACACTTCTCCACCCCGCGAGCGAGCGCATTGTGGCATCATTGTCTATTGAAGGTGCTAGTCGTGCTGCTCCAGCTCTCCAGTCTGGGTGCACCACCAGCTCAGTTGCGCCAATGATGGCGTTGGACAATATGCTCTCTTGAACCACCATCCAATTTTTAAGCTCATTTAATACATTGTGGTCATCGTTCATGAACCACAAGCATGGCGTCACTGCTATCTCACACCCATTAAACATTAGGCCGACATCCTGATTGACATCTCTACTCAAAGCTAGCAGTTCGCTCGTATAGGTGATGATTTCAAACCCACAGCTCCACAAGTATCTATTGATTTTGCCTACGATCTCAAGTAGGCTGCTGGCTGGCGCTTTAACGCATATGCTGTTACCCATCTCACGAATTGTCAACTGATGTGCCACCCCGATACTGACCCGGCAAACATTCTCTTGCATTCGAGAAGTAGTTGAGAAGCATAACATTGGTGATACCTCGCTCGAAGTGCAATCAGGCCCTGTAAGCAATAGTGTTTCAGCAGAATGCATACACTTTGTCATTCCCCCCTCGGAAGCTATTATAGTCGCCAAGTTATCTGTCACACCACGAATGAAAGGGCTAAAACGAATCGATCTGACGGCACAGTATTCCCAATTGAAAGGGTCATATTCGTAATCATTGTCGATTGTCCATGTCGCCACCACGTTCTTATCTCTGCTCAACAACCTCATTAGTCGATTGCCTTTGAACTTGGTAGTTTCAAAAAATCTGATGGCTGCCGCGCCATGGCAAGTGTCTCTCACTCTAACATAATTGGTCTTATAAACATTTCTTCCATATATCTTGAATTTGTAAATGTCTGAACTACCGTTCGCAATTGCGGAAAACCAATAGTCACCTATCTTCCTAGCTATTTTCACAACTCCAGCCACTCGCACGTTCTCTTTATAATAAGGGCACCACCCTTTAGACCAGTGGTATAAACACTGACCGCTCATCAACCTTTCCAATGTTTTAACCACCAAGCAATTCATGACAAACGTGTGATTTCCCCTTCGCATGAAGAATATCTGTCTGCCAGCTGGCCTAAGACACCGGCCCGTGTCAACATGTGTGTAAATACAATCTGTTTGAATAGATGAACAGGCTATTGCTATGGTGTTCAATGTGGTCCCGATGTCAGGGTAAATTTCGTTTAGTCTACCATCTTCATACGTGTGTATCGCGTATATTGGTGTGTCACGACACCTCAAGTAACTAAAATTCTCATACTGATATTTGGCGTATTTTGTACTCCAATAATCTTCCCACTCGCTGACTTGTGCAATACCTTGATATTCGTAACCTCTAGGAAATTCCACCAAGATGTCTTCAATCTCTTCTTCTATCATCTCCACAGACTCAATTGGAACGTCTTCAGTGTCTATGGGTTCGTTTGGAGGTTCGTCTCCTATGCTCTCAACTCCTGAGCAAGTATTACCAGGTCCTTCCGCACACATCCTACACACCGCCGCAAAATCAAAGGGTGCAGCTGGAGATTGTTCCATGTCCCTCTCCACTAATTTCCCTTTTTCATCTATTTCGTGGATCACGTAGTAGTTTCCCTTGTTTCCAACAAGTACTGACCCGCTGTAGCCCTTGGCATCCAAAACCTCAGTTCCCTTGATTAACTTGTGGTCCCCAACGCGTTTTCTCTTGTCCAAGTTGCTTACGAACGTGGGCGTCAATTTCTTCTGTGTTCCCCTGTATGTGGCAACATATACGTCTCCGTAAACCCTGACGGCCTCGGGAGGTGGTATTACCACGTGGGCACTCACATATACACAAAGCTTTCCGCAATGCCACTCCCATGAGAAGTACCCTCCACCAAGTGGCACGCTATTGATGCCTTTATAACTATGCGCCTCACATAGGACAAACCTGCTTGCTATGTCCCAAGTCACCGGATTAATGTCTGACTCACTACTACAATATGTGTGACGCAAGTTATCAACGACGCCTCTGATGTCAGTTTTCCTGTCCAAACTGTGCATTTCATCGAAAATGTCATAGCTATTCTCCACTCTTCTCTGCTTTGGCACTAACAAGGTGCAAAACTGATTCACATAAGGCAATCTAAGATCCACCCCAACTATTGCTATCGAGTCGCTATATTTGGTGTTCGCAACAATTCTGTGAATACCCTTGATAGACTGGAGCACAATAACAGCCGCCAACGCCCCGAATAGATGAGTTATTACGTAGAAGAAGAACGCGTACAATATGGCTTCCAGCACGTCAGCTACGATGTACCACTCCGGCATGTTGTAAGCGAAAAACCAGGAGGTATTACATCTGATCAATTTGGCAGACACCACAACCGGGTAAGTCAAGTCAGCTTTGACAGACATCACTAATTCCGTCATGAAGATCAAATAAAACAGCGCCCCACAAATTGCCACATTGTATAAATTGCCTCTTTGCATGCTCTGAAAAGCCACAAATGCCAGCACGAATCCAAACAAGATCTTGTACCAGCAAAACGTAAACAACGAGCTCAATCTTGCGAAAACCCTGGTCAAATCTAGGGAACCAACCCAATGAACTGCTCCTTTAAACCAAGCAGTTGGACTAACTGCTTGGGTGCCCCTCACAATGGTGTTATAGGCCTCTTGATTCAACGGGGCCCAATTCTTTTTAACATTAGATATGTCCAAAGATTTTTTGTCGGTATCGCTCTTCATTAAGAATGTCCGGCTAGCGTTTCCCCTACAATAATACTCTAGTCTTTGTCTTCTTCCGGGATGTAGCCTAATCAATGCACCCTGCATTGGAAGGCACCCCTCGAAGTCGACTTCAACGTCACATTGGCTGACGTAACTGCTTCCAACCTCAACAACAGTTGTGCTCCTAAAACCAGAAACTCCCGGTTTGTTATCAACAACCAACTGTCCCAGTGGACACCAAGTTCCAACCATGTTTTGTATCTCATATTTCGTTTCAATTTCAAAAGTAGCCGAGTGTATCTTCCTGTCCAGAGTGGCCTCGTAGGCATTGAACGTGACATTGGACCCTTCTCCGCATGCATGAAACTCGTCGTGGATAATTCTTTCTGCATCTTTATTCTTATATGATATGGAATAGCTGTTGTCATGCGCTGCCCATTCATGCCCATTCGTAGCACAAGCTATCGATTTTTAGTGGTTGTGTGAGATCCACACTTCCGCACAATTTATCGACTTCAATTGCTACCATTCAGCAGAAATTAACTGGTCCTCTTTGTGCCAACACCTTAGGAAAAGCCAATGCAGAGTCAATTGTGTTTAGGATCTTCATGTCATGATTGAACGTTTTCGAACTCAATCTGCTCCTCACTGCAACATCAACTCCAACTCTATATATGGTCACATCCAACGTCGTTTCAGGGATATAGTTGACATGCTTGTAAAACCTAACTTGTGTGCCCAAACTGCCTATGCTCAAACACACATCATGCCTCATCATGACTCCTTCCCAAAAAGCTGCGCACCCGCTGCCGTGAAAAGCTGGAACCACTGTCGTCTTCGTATCTATCACTCCAATGTCACAAGCATTTGAGCATTCGTTTGGCCTCTTAAGTAGGTCCGATTGGTTTCCACCCCAACAAGCCCAGTCGAGTTTAGCGCACACCATTTTTGTCTTGTAAGGCCTTGGCCTTGGAGGTCCTCGCCCCGGCGTTCAGAAGCGTCATGGACGCGAGCCTGCGCCGGGGAGTCTTCCCCACAGTGTAGAAAAACTCGTGCCTGGTTCTCCTCCACAAGGAGGGGAAACCCGCAGAGTCTCCCTTTGCATACCGGCCGGTATGTTTACTCGACGAGGCGGGCAAGCTGTTCGAAAGAATAATTGCTGCCGCCTCGACGAGCACCTGTCGCGGGGTGGTCCCGACCTCAGCGACAGCCAGTATGGGTTCAGGAGGGGGCGCTCCACAATAGACGCGTTGGAGCGTCTGCGCCTCCTCCGTGCACAGGCTGTCGCTCGGGGCAGGGTGTTGATTGCAGTGTCGTTGGACATTTCCAACGCATTCAACTCCCTGCCCTGGAAGGAGATAGAGGAGGCGATGGAATACTTCCAGGTGCCCCTCTATCTCCGGGAAGTGGTCAGGGACTACCTTCGCGGCAGAAAGGTGCAAGACCGTGCTTTCGAGGGAGATGCGCCGCGGGGTTCAGCAGGGATCGGTCCTTGGGCCGCTCCTGTGGAACCTGGGATTCGACGCGGTGCTGCGGGTTGTCCTCCCCCCGGACACGGGTGTCATCTGTTATGCAGAATGGTTTACGCCGAGGGGGAGGATTGGAGGAGAACCAGGCACCTGGCAGAGGCTGCCCTGGACTGCGTGGTCGGGTGAATCCGGAGGATGGGGCTAACCGTGGCCGCCGCAAAGACCGAGGCGATCTGGCTGTATGGATCGTCTCAGTCGTGGCGGCCGCCCCGAGGTTAGGACCTCCGGATTCGTGTCGCTGAGACCTCCGTCGAGATCGGGCCTAGCATGAGATATCTGGGCCTGGTCATCAACGGCCGCTGGCGTTTCGTGGAGCATTTCCAGCTCTTCGTCCCCCGATTAGAGAGGACAGCGGCCGCCCTTGCGCGGCTGCTGCCCAGTATCGGGTGGCCTGAGTCGAAAGTCCGCCACCTGTATATGGAGGTGGTGCGGTCGATTGCCCTTTATGGGGCCCCCGTGTGGCACCTCTCGCTCGGGGCCATACGGGGGTACCGCACCATCTCTGGTGAGGTGGCGGGTCTCCTCGCCGGCGAAATTATATCATATCGCCCGCTCGTTTCGCCGCCCGCCGGGGGTGGAACTCACGCGCCGGGAGATTGAGGAGCTTGACTCTCAGAAACGTCAGGCCCGGGCGGACGTATTCGCGGAGTGGGGGGAGCTGCTGGCTCCCTCCGCACGTCTGATAGCCCGGGCTCTCTTGCCCATATTCGATACATGGTGCAGGAGGCGGGGAAGGTTGACCTTCCGCCTCACGCAGGTGCTCTCCGGTCACGGTTGCTTCGGAGAGTACCTGCATAAGATGGGGCGGGAGCCTACCACGCAGTGCTACTACTGCGACGAAGATGTGGACACGGCGCGGCACACCTTAGAGGAGTGCCCAGCCTGGGCCGAGCCGCGCCGTGTCCTTAGAGTCGCAGTGGGCGGGTGGGACCTCTCGCTGCCGACCGTGGTCGACCACATGGTTGCCAGCAAGGGGTCGTGGATGGCGGTGGCCTCCTTCTGCGACGACGTCATGTCCCAGAAGGAGGCCGCCGAGCGGGCCCGGGAACGTGACCCGGGCTTCGCGAGGAGGATTTGGGCGCGGTGGCGGCCCCCGCATCGACGAGTGGCCACCACGAGGGGGGCGGTGAGGGAAGGAAGGGCGCGGGGGTCACTCCCGCGCCAACTTGTGCCCCCAGGAGGGGGGGGGCGGAGTGGGGTCGGCACGGGGATCCCCCCCGCGCCCTGTTGTGCCCCCGCCACTGGTGGCGGTGGATTTGGTGGCCCGGGGCGTGAGCTGACCCGGGCGTAGCTCCCCCCGT
>CM052143.1:14486543-14600910 GCA_028454255.1 Halictus ligatus
AACATACTCTTCGGAACGGAGTTTTGCCTGGTTCAATCTGATGAATGACAATCGCTCAGTATCAACTTTGACATACATATCGACAACATATTGGTGAAATAGACGCCGACATTTCAAGATGTGATTGTCCTCATTTTTACGAACCATCAGTCGATATGAATAATAGTTCATTGAACTGACTTTTTTGTTCGTTTCAGCGCCTGTAAGCGGATTTATCATCTTGATCGAGAAATGATTTACCGTCTTCACCTTGCCAAAATAAGATGGGATATTGCAACGCATCATATGATCGGTGCGTTTCGTACACACGCTGCAGCTGATCGTTCCGCCGATGTAGAACGATATCACGGGATTCGAAATTTTCACCAACGACGACAATGGCAACATCATCAATTGTGGGCGGATTGAAACGTCTTGCGTGTTCTCCCGCAGGCGTCTTATCGGCTCTGATTACAATTTTGTGATTATCAGATGGCATACGGTCCAGTGCTGTTTTAAACAATACAATCAATTCATTGTGTTGATGAAAAAAAGTTTGCAGTTGTTCCACAATTGGTCTTTTCACCGAACTGTTGTGTGCACAACTCTGATCTACCTCTTGTGGTGAATTTCCCATGAAATAAATCTGCAGAAATTTATAGTCTGCATCCAGCGATGGCAGAAGCGAACCTGCTCGATGATATATTTGACCTTGAATCTTGAAAATGGGTATGAAATTATCCTGAACCACATTTGTTGAGCCAAATGAAGTCATTTGGAAGCAACTATTGTATTTCTGGATTTGTGTCAGGAAATGTGTGGAATCTGTTCCTGTTCCAGAAACTAATGAGCGCAATGACTCTGATAGCGGGACCAATGGCGCCAAATAAACATTTTTTTTTAAATTAGCCAAATCGGCCCAGCCGTTCTCACGAGATGTCGTGACCAACGAACAGTATTTGAATTTTATTATATAGATTACTTACCGTCTTGTTTCTTCGAAACTTACACAATAAACCACAGTAATTTTCATTTGAATACCGATACGTAAAACAAAAGAACGGCAATAAGCGTTATAGGCTTCATAACACTTAATTTCCAATGATTTCCACAGATGTCAGTATTATGATAATACTGTAGATTTGTGGTCTAGTGGGGTACAAGACCGCGGTTTCGGTACAGAAAACTTTATTGCGACGTGTCACGATGACGGCTGTTATAGGAGAGATCGAGAAAAAGATTGCGGAAGATCCGCGGCGGCAAATAGCCATGACTCTTGTAGCACGCAGAGTCAAGAGGGGCGACTCTCTCTTGCCGCGCGCATGGGGCTAGTGCCGGCGATGCTAGCGCTGCGGCATAGCGACACACTCCTTCCCCCCCCCCCCCCCCGGAAAGAAGAGCGGCAGCAAACAGAATAACATATTTCGCTCTACGGCTACATGGAATTACAAACGACTCTTTAAAACTACGACCTACGTACTACGCGTATATTTACAAAAACCTTACCCTAACGCACGGAGTCCGCAAAAGTGACTCTTTTTTGCGAGTGGGACTGCAAGTCCCTCACAAACGCTATGGGCGGGCGGCAGCCCGTTGATCTCGATCGAATACACCTATTCGGAAATACGATAAAGCACCCGATGGGGTCCCGTATAAGGCCGTTCAAACGGTCTACGCACGGATTTGACAAGCACACATGCACAAGAACACATGCGAACAGGATCCGAGATCCTTATATGCTTTTGCTTTAACGCTCCGCTTGTGCGCTACGGGCACAGGCTTGACGGCACACATATACTGTCGGAATTCCTCGAGGAACGGCTGCGGATCAGGGCTAAAATTATCTAGCAAAAAGAATTCGCCTGGCAGACGCAACGAGGTTCCGTAAACGTAATCGGCGGGAGAAGCGTTGGTATCGAGACGGATATGGGTACGCAACGTTAACAGTACGATCGGTAAACCGCGCGACCATTGCTGATTGGCGTGGCACATGATTGCTGCCTTCAAGACGCGGTGGCAGTGCTCGACCATGCCGTTAGATGCGGGGTGATACGCAGTAGTTCTTTTTCTCTGACAGCCAACAAGCGCCAAAGGGCTGAGAAAAACTGTGACTCAAATTGCGGACCTTGATCGCTCGTCAAAAACACAGGAGCGCCGAAACGTGACACCCAATGCTCGAAAAAGGCGCGGCCGATCGTCTGAGCGGACGTCTCCTTCAGGGGAACGGCCTCAGCCCAGCGAGACAATCTGTCGATAATGGTAAGGCAATATTGAAAATCTTCGCTGACCGGCAGCGGACCGACGAGGTCAATATGCACGTGAGTAAAACGTCCGTCGGGCGCGATGAACTGGGACGGTGTCAGCTTGACGTGTCGAGAGATTTTAGATTGCTGGCAATCAACACACGACCTACACTGGCGAGCTATGTCGCGGTGCATGTTGGGCCAGACATACCGTTGTCGTATGAGTCGGTTAGTGACTTTCGCCGCTTCGGCTTCCCATTCAATGGGTCGCTTATCACGTTTACGCTCTTCATGCATGTACGCGTTCAACGGAGCTTGAGTGGCGACGGCGTGAGGAATACAACGCCCATAAAAATTCACCATTCCGAGAAAACGACGCAAGTCGTCAATCGTGCGCAGTTTGGGGAAACAACTAATAGCCTCAACCTTGTCTGAAGTGAGTTTGAACCCCTCAGAGTTAACTAGGTGTCCCAAAAAAACTAATTCAGATACACCGAAACGGCATTTGTCTAGATTTACGCGTAGATGATAATCACGTAAACGCTCTAGGACGATGGCCAGATGAGTCTCATGTTCTTCCGGGCAGGAAGAGGCGATGGGGATGTCATCGAGAAACGTGAAAATAAAATCGAGATCACCCAGAACACGGTTTATGTATCTTTGAAAAGTTTGGCCCGCATTGCGGAGTCCAAAAGTCATTGCACAGTATTCGAAAAGGCCGAAAGGAGTGATGACGACAGTTTTTTGAATATCTTCGGGTGCTACAAGTATCTGATGATACACTTTATACAGGTCTAGCGCTGTGAAAATGGGCTTGCCATGAAGGTTAGCCGGGAAGTCATGCAAGTGAGGCACAAGGTACCGATCGGGTATCGTCACTCTATTCAAACGGCGGTAATCTCCGCAGACCCGCTATTCACCGGACTTCTGTTTGACTAAGTGAATGGGTTTCCACTCGATTGGGCGACGCAGTCTTAAATAGAGGGCCACGCGAATATCGCCGTACGTATCGATACGGGTGTCGTTCGCGGCACGCACGTTCGCCAAATTTCGCATGAAGACGGCAGAGATTGGAAGGGTCACGACTCTAAGACCTATTCCGAGTTCTCGAAACGACGTATCTCCTGGGGCTGCGCTCGCGTGTCAGCGAGCCACGCTCGATCGCGGAAGTCAACCTGGCTACATCACGGGAGAGTTTGTCAATTTGCTCCTGCAGGGAGCTCGTTCGCGATAGACAGAGGCGCTCGCTGGCTGTATCGTCTCAACGATCCTGTCGGCCAGAAGGGCCATCTCCTGCAGGTCGTTATGCTTTGACGCAACTAAGATCGCGCGACACTGCTCGGGCAGCAGGTCCAAAAAAATTGATTTCAGCACATTATCAGCGCAAGCACCGCTGTTTAAATTACGTATAACTGAAAAAATGTGCCATGCGACGCTACCTGCCCCCTGAGAAGCTGCCGAAGTTTCGTTTTAGCCGACGTGGAGAACGTGGAAATAATGCGCTCTTTGATTCGATTGTACGGCGCGACTGGATCCGGAGTCAATATAAGATCAGATATAACCAACGCGATATCCGTGTCCAATTACGGTGTCGGCCATTGTAGTCTGGCTCGTAATTCGTGCGTTTCGAAACGACGCCTCGACCTGGCCGAACCACAGCGCAGGGTCGTTTTTGAAAAATGCGGGGAGTTTCGGCACGCAATAACTGTCCACCCGGTGGTACTCACGTGGCGTCGATGGCTTCACGCTCGGCGGCTACAACGTGCAACGAGCGGCCTGCTCGCCGCCTGGAAACAGGAACGGCGAATTGTAACGAGCGGATTGCTCGCCGCAACGTGCACGGGTTCCGAGACCGTACAGCGAGGTCTTTCGGTACGAAAAACACATCGGCGGCTGTACAACGACAACAGGCGAAGTTCGTTCCACGAGGCGTCCAATGCCTCATCTCAGTTCCGAAAATTTTCGGAAAATTTTTCCTTCATTTATTACCAATGTTTGGTATGGATTGGAGATGTTGGAACGCCTGTTCGATTTTACATTTTAGTTCATGCACATTTCAAATTTCTGTGGCTGAACGATAAACACGTTTTTAACTGCTCCCCAAAGAAAAAAGTTCAGTGGTGTCAAATTTGGCGTACAAGGAGGCCACAACAATAAATATGTAACGTTTTATAGTGAGTTCTATTCAAAATTATAAAGGTACCCCGGCCCCCTTTAAAGAGAAAGGAGGGCGCCACTTCATACTGATGTAATTAGAAAGGCCCTTCAAATCCATGCAATTTAAGATGAAGAACTTTAAAATCAATAGCATAGTTTTCGAGATATTGAGCTGTTAAGAGTTATGTGGGCCATTCTGTATATGTATGAAAAATAATTTTTCGTCTTATGTGTGGAAGTGAATTATATGTATTTCCTTTTAGCATATCACTCCAGTAATATTAACTAAGTCCACAATATTTGCAGGTTAAGGAATAAAGAAAGATTTTGTTATTAACTGTCTGACGGCAAAGACAATTTATTAAGTAATATTGCTATTTATTTAAACGAAATTAATAAAAAATAAAATCTGAAGTATCAAGATGCATGCAATATCATACAATGAAAAATGAAAAGTGACTCAACTATAGCCTTATGTATGTAGTATGTGGTTACCTAACGTTCTACTAACTGAAAGTTATAATTAGATGAAATAATAATTATACAGACAATTATATAGAGATAAGTAAGATAAGATAACAGATTATAGAGATAATGATACAATATAATGAGACATATTAATAAAAGTCACTATTGTAAATAGGTATTTTCGTTTTATTGTACGATACGTACTTGTAGAATACTCGGATATTTATACATTGGTTAATAGGGTGAATAGTTTATCAAAGAAGAACCTTTTAATAACTTTTGTAAATGTATCCAAACATACATACGCACGGTATGAAATACAGTTTATAATTTATTTTAATTTAATAATATAAAATAATCCTAGTGAGATACATCCAATGGTAAAATACATGATATTCGTGAAAAATTAACATCGTAATTCTTGTCTTTGCAAACCTCATGATCTTTAAAAATTAACAGTTGGTTCAATCGAAAAAATTTATAAGATAACATTTCGGCAGCCATAATATTATAAATGTTCGTAAAACATGATGGATAAAAAATTTGTTATGTTTATGTAATTATTTATACGAACGCATCTGCCACAAATTACGTAATACATTATGCCCTCTCTATAGGTGCGCCATTTGAAACTGGTAATGTATACATAGAAGGCCTAACAATATACTAGGCACTTTTGCTAGCAACCCAGATATGATTGTTAATAACGCGCGCTTATAGGGAGGGAATAATGTATATCGCGCTAACTTTACTATAATCATAACCAGTAAGTACCCAGTCAGCCAAACGAGGCAATGGCAGAAAATCAGCAGAGTCGGTTCGTTTGTTTTGTTACCGATCGAGTCAGACGGTTGGTACAGCGCCCTCCATCCCGTTAAAAATCTATTACACTATCTAGCGACGATTTTAGTAACTGCAACTCTGGTTATTTTAGTTACAACAATAGAGGGCGCGCATATACAATTATACATTTAAATGTTTAAAGAGCACTAGAAGCGACGGCAGGGGCGGCGGCGCAGTTATTTTTCATTATCTTATAGAAAAAACAGAAATGTATTTAAATTGTAATTAATATATTATAATTAAAATAGTCGTTTTTCTGCTTTTTAAACCTAGAGCACATATAAATGTATAATTCTATATGCGCGCCCTCTATTGTAGAAATTGAAAGTGTAGAAATTGTAGATTGACTAGCAATCACTAAAGTCGTTGCTAGATGGTGGCATCTGATAAAAATCTGCTGCTATCAGGCTCTACTTCCAGTGTCGCGCTTAGTTGCGGAAACAGATGGGTAGATCAATCGCGGTCGTGTTGCGCAAATGTTGGACCCATTTACCGGCATTTTGCTTACTGGGTAATTTTCATGCGAATACTGCAACATCTGTTTACGAACTCATAATTCAACAAAATTGAAGTTTTTGTAAACTTTAAACTACCATTAAAGTTTACTGCTCTGTTTAGTAGTATATCCACAAAATGATCATTTATAAATGATTATATTTTATTGAAATTGACCAGTCATATTTGTCGGATAATATTTTTAATTTATATATTAATAATCAGTTTGCACAGATAAAGATCTGTATCTGTTATTGTAATACGTATAATGAACTTTCTTATGATACAATACATATTAATAAGTTCACTACGTTAACAGATTTTCCCTGGGAAATCAATTGAGTTGTTTTGATAAAAAAATACATGCAAGAACATCTAATTTTAAATTCCTGATTGTAGGCTAAGGTTGGATCAATATGTATGTGTATGTCTTATAGTCATGAATCAAACGTATAGCGTGTTTCATTCGATTCTTATCATTCGAGTCATATAGCAACCTGTTATGTACATAAATGATAAGAATCAATGGGAACATCGTGTATATAATACATTACCACTTAAAAATATTTGATTATTTGTTGGATAAACAACAATCTTCAGTTTTCTAGTGACAAATTAAGTATTAAACTAACTGCAACGATGAAATATTTTTGAATGATATTGTATGTACCGTATGTCACAAAATTCCTTTGGGCATATAAAGGCATGGAAGATTTCGTAAAATCCTTGGTATCACGAGATATCGAAATATCCATTAAAGAAGTTGCACTAAAAAATGTAAAATGGTATGTATGTACAGTTTTTCAGGGACGCCTGACTCTGATTCGCTTCAGAACACACGTTGTCTAGTATTGTCGAGGATCTTTTTCTCAAAAGTATTCATCAAGGTATCTATGCTGGAAGACTAGATTAAAAATGTCTATGAACTTTAAACAGTAAATCCTATAAAATCCCCCTCGTTTAAATAGAATAATGTCGTGATTAGTCTGCACTCGAATGAATAATACTTTCCACATGACGTACAATTAATGCCCTTATACACAAACACCTTGCTACGAATAATCGAAGATCTGCTTGGATTATTCGATCATCTGCATCATCATCATCGTCGTCGTCGTCATTATCATCGTCGTCATCATCATCACCTTGCACCAACATTCATCCTCGGACTTGATGTACAAAATGTTTCTCCACGTCAAAATACATGATTGTTTTCATTCTTCCCAATGCTTATGTTTCATACATTAATGTTATTGCTTTAATGTTTGCGGTTGTGTAAATAATTTTAATACTCTGTGAATTAGGACCACGCATTTCATCACCCCCCTGAATTTGTCGTCTTTTTTTCAATCTATTTCGAATATCGAAATAAGTCGTGAAACATTTCTTGGAATATGAATTCTCTCTTCCTTCGATCAGTGCTTGCGAACGATTCCAATTTGGCGTCTACTTATCCGAGGAATACTGTTGTTGAGCACCAATGCAGAAGGACTCGTCTTGTTTAGCTTTAAACGAGACAACAGTATCCCAGATCGACTTTGTTTCAAAGTGATCGTGAAGCTCAAATTCTGAGCTTACAGGCTACAACAGGTTCAGAGTACATGTTACGTCGTTCAACTTGTAACACGAATCTTGACCAGAGGCGTGGGAATATTTAGCTCATCACATGCCGTGATCGAATTCATGATATCCCTCAGCGCCGGTAAACACGACATCCACCCAGACCCGCATAGCTTCTGCACTCGGAGCCATCAAATGATATAGTCTGGACGATGTTTTAATGATGAAAGTTAGCGACGGCTGTGGCGACCGTACGGTGTTCATGTGGTCCACATAAACCTCTTCGATCGACTGAAACAGAAGAAAATATTAAAAATTTTTGTTTATTATTTATATACAAAATTTTAGGATCTGTCCTAAAGGGGAAATTTAGTCATTGGAAAAAGGTAGATTTTGCTATTGTTATCCCAACAGTTTTCCGAAAATATCTCGCAAATCAAGGTCGTCCGGCGGTAACAGGTATAGAAAAAAGTTTTAGAATAATGATCTTAATAATGTATTCCAACGTCATTGACATCGGTGAAGAAGCCAGCGGCTATTGTAAACAATTACTCTTATGACTTCTCCGATACGTCATTTTAAGGCAAGGAGTTAGTAATAGTTACTGATATTTGATTTGGAGGAGGACAACACTATCGTATCTGGAGAAAATACTATCGTACCTGGAAGTAAATCACTCCCCGTGCTTTTCTGGAGGAGCTGTCGCTGTAGTATGACAGGGTCTTCCTTTTCCGATCAAAGACAAACCACCGTTTGTTCCAATGGTGGAATTTCTTGCTCATCTTCGATAAGTAACCGCTGCAACTGGTCGTGTCGACCGTGACATCGTGTATCAGGGGTAGCTGGTGCCCTGCTGTCTCGATGTGATGCCTCAGGTCTAGAAACTCCGACTTGATGGGGAGGTATCTCGTGAGCGGCCTCTGCACAGGTTCATAAATCATCGAATTTACAAGCCGTGAAACGAAGTGTCCGGTTAAATGGTAACCCTGTAGGGCGGGTATTCGTCACCCGTTCCCCTATTATGTGGTTAGCGTACGGGTCGTGTAACGTGAAAATAGAATTGGATGGATTCAATAGGAACACCTGTCGACGCAAAGATGCGATCCTGTGTTGCTGATTTAAAGTTCGTTTCGAGTGCCAGCTAGTTTTTACTTGACCAATCGTGCTGCTTTTTGCATGCTATTCATCCGTTGAAATGAAAGAACTCTACTCGGTGGGCGTACCATGCTCTTTGAATTTAGACAGACCAAGGAGAAACGTTTATTTTTATAATTAGAATGTGTTGTAAGACTTTCGTACAGAGGATCTGTTGATGAAATGTCGACAGCTGTCCGTTTGACGAAGTACATGCTAGGTGAAGAACATTTTACAATTTTGGTGCGGTGGAAACAAAAAGTGTTTGCACACTTAAAGGTGTAGCCAGATAAGAAGGTCAAAAGTACCCCCAAATCAAATCGAACTTGCAATAGCCCATTCGGTAGCTTATCCAAAGAAAATACTTTGTCCCAATTTTCAACCCTATATATCAATATGGAGGTAGTAATGGGGTCACAAAGAAAATTAGGTTTTTCCGTAATTGAAAATTCAATTGAAAATTCTGAACAAAATCAAGCATATTTTAGCTATTAGAATGCACGTCTATGAATTTTTTCAGAATTTTCAGCTTCGAAACCGAATTTTAAAAAATAAAAAAAATTGAAATGCCGATTTCTTGTAGAAGTTATGAGATATTACGTTCATATTTTTACAGTTGCTTCTTATGGTTGTTAACATAATTTTTTCAAATTTGTTAAATTGGTGCACTTAAGATGTGTAATCCGGTCAAGAGAGTTCATAACTGCAAATAATACTGAAGATAATAAATAATTCTGAAGAATTCTGAAGAAAAATTTGAAAATTAGAGTAACATTATATTTGTATACTGAATCTTGCACATTATATATTATTTGTATATTACTTTATACATATATACTTTTGTCGAGTTGGAGATGGTTTCTAATTCACCGAGTACAAGTATATTGTACTTCAAATACATAATGATATTACAATATCACTAACTGCATATTAATTGAGACAATTGGAGGAATGAGCATTGAGGCTCTTGAGGCAAGATGCATGAGATGGTTATGGACTCTGGTGACGGCAAGTTTTCTAAAAACAATATTTTGATTCTGAAATTTTGTAAAAATAATTCGGAAAAATTCATTTCATGTATTATTTAGTTAGAAGTTTCAGGCGTAACCATTTTGGTGGCGCCTCTATGTAAATACTGGTATTACCATTGCAAGGTATAAACAAAAAATTCTTTTTTGATAAACTACAAAATTCATAGTAATACAACAAGTATGCTATTCAAAACATTTCTTCATTCTTTCCATCATGAATCATAAACAAATTGTACTTAATCTACGTCATTCGGATGGAAACGTTGTGTTTTTCGCTAAACTTGGTCGATGTCTTCTTCGAAAATAGTGAGTTTAAAAATGCTGTATACCTCAAAAAATGTAAGAAATTTATATAAGAAATATGTAAAAATTTATATATCCTTGAAGAATTTGATTTTTCTATTATAGCTGAGCAAGTTCTACAGCCCTTGAGAGATTTCGTAAGATGCGCACTTTGGGCTTGTAAGGTCTGGTAAGAAAAATTTTGTGCAAAATGGATGTCAGATCCACGGTACGAATATACTTGGGTTATGTCATACCTATTTTGCATATCGTCTTTTATATGAGTTAAATATGTTGCACCGTTATATAAACTGCTTTTCCAATGACACCTTTTCATTATTATGTCCATGGCAATCGTAAATTGAAAAAACTATTGGCATGCTGTAACGGCCTTAACGCGTCATCTCTGATCAATGATGTAGAAACTACCTAGAAGCTTGTGCTCATCACGATCTTTAATGCTTGATGATTTTGTAGAATATAAATAGCTAGTTATAAATATCTTGCACATAATATACTCTTAATAACCTTCACATTTCCTAATTTTTTTTATAAGAATAAAGTAGATTATAGAAAATTTTGTAATCATTTCATCGAGATAAGAAAATCTGTCGTTGAAAAATTAATAAGAGAGTTTTATTATTCATACAATACTTTATTTGAAGATATTTACATGATTTTCATTTTACTTATTGAAAGTTTACGCTATTTACTATAATTTAAATCGGAAACGCGACTTTAACAAATTTTTTTGTGAGATGAAGAAAAGAAAAATGGTTTCTCTCTACAGTTATCTAACAAGGACTACAAACGACGTTGTTAAATGTGTAGTTGAAATTATAATACGCCGATTTTTAATTATATTATTGTATATTATGTTGGTTAAGAGCACCTAATTTTGTGTTTTGATGTAATTGTGTTCTTAATATTTCAACATTTAAATCGGCTCATCTTTTTATCATGATAACATCGTAAATGTAGTTTTTTCCGTTTAATACGAATTATATTAATTCACTTAGAAGTGTTCTTTCACTGGTCAAGTCACCCCATAGTTTGTATTGTTTCGCATATTCTGCGGTAAATTAAATAAAAGGACAGGTTAATATACCTGCAGTTTTGCCTTTTCGCGATGTTTGACTGGTTGCAGTGGTCCAAGAGTGTCCATCTCACTGGAAGTCTGTGAAAGAGGACGACTTCCGTTTCCGTCGATTATTCCTCCGCTGTTATTGCTGAGTCTCTCGCCTTCCATCGATGTTCTTCGATCGTCTCTCATCTGCGAGAACAAACAAGTCGCAAATTTTAAATGGACACATATTACACCGAGACATAACATCGTGAACAATTCTAAACATTTAATAGGTCTCATTGTTACTACTCTGCTAATTCATATTTAAATGAAATACTTTTTTGCTGATTTACCATATTACCCCTTTAATGTGAAGAGTTTTTCATAATTTTATAAGGAATTGATGTAACTTATTCACAAATAAGTTTGTCGGAAAAATTAAATTAACTTGGTCCATGATCGACTCACAAAGATTTAGATTAAAATATTTAAATTTGTGGAAATCATAAAAGCATTATCCAATTGTCACAGGTGACAATTGTTATATTTTAAACATACTGTAAGTTTCGGTAGATTTGGCAATGCGCGATGACACCACAATTTTGACACGTTTTACTGTTATGACACCAGATACTTGGACGAAAATTAACTGATGTTGAAAAATTTACAAAATATTGCAACTCGTTTATGTAGTCTAACATTACCGTTTTGAATATATTATGTCGATAAATATTGTAAAAGATATTCTTCGAAAGTGTGCACAGATTGGTCTAAGGTAACCAGAACAAATCGAAGAGAGTTGCATATATTCGCTTCTAAGCTATGGCTATATTTATAAATCTGAATGTACGAAGAGTTGGGAGCCGCACATGTTTACGCGTTCTGTTTAAAAAAATCTTACAAATCGACAAAGATGAAAATCGACACAAAAACGAAAATACAAAATGTACATTTTTAATCTAAAGGTAGAATGCAAATTTCTTACTAATGGTAGAGTGCCACAAAATTTAATGAAGAAAATATATGCTGTTCTCCTCATGTTTAACCAGTAGCTGTTGCGACCTCTTTGTAAACTGTTTTGACGAGTATACTGGCCACAACATAAAATATTGGCATTTCTTCATGACGAGTATACTCATCAAACATAACTAACTGGTTAAGATATTATTTGAAATGAATACATTTTTTCAACCATGAAATTCATCATCTGTGACGATAGTAGCTTACATAATCTGGGTAAACAAACTTGAAATATATTGTATTATATATTCGGTATTGTATTATATTTATTTTAACAAAATCTTCACAATTTTCTTTTAATAAAATGACGTTTCGTTAATAGTTTGTCGAAACTCATTGTTAGTAATTAATTATTGAGTACTAACTCTCACAATATTTATAATGCCGTTTCTTTGATTGACAATTTTTAACTATGATCCCCAATCAGGCTTGTGTTGTTTTTCAAGCTCTTCTTAATGTTCCCAAAGCCATTACTCTATGCAAGTCCGAAACATGTAGTAGAAATTATACTAAATCATTGTTGAGAAATAAAAAATATTATTATCATCAGCATCCACGATCGCATAAAATTATTTAAAATTAAAAAAAAATGTTCAGTAGATTTCATTCATTATTTAATCGTATCTAGATATTCGATGGTACTTTCAGATCGAATTTATTTCTTTTGAATTAACATCGATATGACAATATTTTTATAAACTTCCAGAACGTAGTTCGTTATCGCATGACCTCCTAATTATTTTGGGGGTACTAATTACTGCGCCTATATTAATTATACTTCTTTTTAAAGCTTAATTAATATTAAAAAAGAGATATTAAATTTTTTCCGCTAAACTCAGTTAATATATTACTCTTTTTTAATATTCATTATGGTTTAAAAATAAGTATAATTTTTATAGGTACATTAATTGACACCCCCAAAAGTAATTGAGTCTCGTACCCTGTGTATTTTTAAATACTTAAAAAGCACAAATAAGAAATACTCATAGACTTCGATTGCTATTTGTCTCATGGATTTCCATTTTGCAGCGCAAAACGGCGGGAATTAATGGATTGCTAGAAATAACTCAAACTGCCGCCGGTTCTCCGGTCTGCAGCGCACTGTTAAGCACAGTTAACGAGAAAAATTTACGCAATGAAGCAGGAGACGAGGGCCGCGTGGGTGAGAACAGCGATCCGTCTTTTGTCTTCGTTCTCTCGTTCGTTTAAAAGACTTCGGAACTTTTTGTTCATCCCTGCAAGACCGGGTAATTAAAGGCGTCACGCTCCGTGGAAAAGAAGACACACGAAATGGGACGAAATATTCATTGATTCCACGCTGAATCTTTATTTCAACCGAACTTTTTGTTTCGTCGCGTATTTCACGGAGATCTTTCCAGTTTTGAGTTATTCATTGTCGCAATAAATTTTCTTTCGTTGGAAAAACGATAACAACTGTATTTACAGTGCGGTATTTAGTTTCCGAATAGACGTTACAATTTTTCTTTTATGTGCCGTATTTTTAGTTTTGTGCGACACGCACAAAAGTCAAGAACAAGAGGAAAGCTTCAGTTTCAGATTCAGAATTTATATGTACAACGTTAATATGTAGGGTAAGGGACCCATTTACTGTGGGGACACCAATAACTGTGCCTATATTCATTGTACTTATTTTTAAAGCATAATGAATATTTAAAAAGAGAAATACATATAAGTTTAACATTAATACATATAAGTTTTACATTAATTGATTTTAATGAAAAATTTAATATTTCTTTCTTAATATTCATTATTCTTTAAAAATAGGTATAATTAATATAGGCAAACCGTGTTTTCTGTAACACATGCGTGTTTCGATAAAGCTACTATAAATTTCTTATAGTCGTGAAACGATACTTCATTTATTTAAAAAGGTGGTGCTCACGACAGGCAACTCTGTACGCATTGGTTATTAAAGTACACAGGAATGAAGAGATATTGAGGTCAAATTAGACTGCTATCTTCGGAAAATAATGAGCTACTCATTTGCACAGCTGATAAAGCTGTAATACTGGAAGATTCTAAACACAGCGGAACGCCATTGTTGTTTGTAATCTAAAAATACAACTGCATTATGTCTCCGTTAAGGACGATTTGAAGCGTATATTACTATTTTTAGAAACTTCAACAGTGCCGCCGTTGTTTATTTTCCTAATAACTTTTAACAAATCAATCGAATCGTCCCATTCCTTGCATCGCATTGAAACTACACACAATATTCGAAAAGTTTGATTCTTCGAGCATGCCACGAAACGGCGTCAAAATCGACAGAACAAAACGCAAAACAGGATATTGCATTCCAGAATAATCGTAACGAACTACCATGAAAAGAGAAAAATTATCTGCGGGATGTAGAGTTATAAAAAAAGAAAAGAAAAGACAAGAAACGTCACTTACTCTTCGTCTACGAACGTGCTTCTTTTTAGTTTTATTCTTCATGTAACTAATCCACATTAGAGACATTCCAACAATTTAGCAAAAAACCTCTATAACGACGGTACAACCAAGAAACCAAAGAGAAAAACGAGATATTAGGACAGCTACGAGGTGCTCGAAGGAAATCTTTTTATATCAAACGGTAAGTAGAATGTCTGATATTCCTCTATTGTCTAATAGCCCTCCTATTGTCTATTGTCGCAGGTTTCCCCGGCGCGCAGTCCAAGCGTTCCTCGATTTCGAATACCAAGGCACCTGGATGGGGAGCCTCTTCCTGTGAGACACGCGAAACAGAATGAACGACAGTGAAGAACTGATGTCGGTGGACGAACGTTCACCAGTATTATTCGCAAGTTAAAATGCGATGACGTGTCTCCTTTACCCCTTCTTCCCACCCTCTCGTTCTTTCGATCTGTTCAAACTGCGGAGGCATCTCGTTCTGCGCGCAGAAAACCGTAGCCCCTGCCCGGCCCGGCCCGGTTCGGTCTGGCCGTAGGCTCATTCATGAGTAACGTTGTCCAAATCGTACCGATGACCACGCGTTCGTTCAACAAACAAGGGACACGCCGGGAAACCATGATCACTTCTACGTAGCAATCAGGGAGTGTGCGTCATCGGCACGCGTCTTTCTCGCCCCCGAAATCGTCAAATCGAACCGACCGAGCTGAAAACTTACGTAAACCGGGGAGAAATTTCGTTATGACAGATTCGATTCTCTTCCTACAACGATCATTATCGATACTTGTTGATAACATCAGGGGGGAGAATGACCAAATAAGTCAATAGGTCAAGAGCAATTCTAGAACTCTAAGAATTTCAGAATTCTAGAATCTAGAATCTAGAATTCTAGATCTTTTCGTAGCCTTTCGACCCTGTTTGTATTGGGCATATTCGTCATGAAAATATGGAAATTTTTTACTTAATAACCAATGTATTCGTCACTAGAATAATACTTGTCCCGATTACAGTGCCGTTAAGCTAACAGGTGAATTATTTTATTATTTCATTTTAACTCTGACTGTACAAAATTTACATTGATTCTCAAACTCCTTCTTTTTATTAACACATCTTTCTCAAAAATATTAATATTTTTATTTTAGTGTCTTTAAAAATCTTTGAACACATTACTGTGCCCCCAGTTAATATGCTCGTCCAGACTTGTGTGCCTCCAATTAATGTGCCTGTCTAGACATCGGTTCCTTCAAAATTGTTATTCTTTGGAAAAAGTGTTTTCACACATTTTTGCTGTAAAAGTAGATATATACAAGCTTGAAATGTACTGTAAAATATAAATACACTGTTTCAAAGTGAAAAGTGATTATATGAATTATCTATTTAATGAGTTTTGTCGAATAGACGTTCTGTAGCTTCTTTGACGAGGTATTTAGGTACAACTGCCGAAAGTGTAATGTGCATTCTTTGCATTCTGAATTTCTAATTTTTCTGTTCCAAATACTTCATTACTTGGTATTAAAATATTTTTGCTTTGTCTAGGAATTGAACAAATTTAAATTTCTATAAATAACAGTCGTGAATCTTTAAAATATAAATTATGTGTACTAGTTCGTCATTGCTTAAAAAGAATTAAGCGTACAGTTACACACTTTAAAATTAAGTAGAACACTTAAAGGGTTAACACTTAACCTACCGAGTATCAGGATCAGCTGGTAACCTACGTGTAGTTTCGTAAAAATGTCACGATTGAATTTATTTGTTTACTAATGCTTTAAACCTAATGATTTATTTAGCAGATTTCAATTATAATTTACGCGTGTATTTTACAATTTCAATCATCGTAAAATAAAAAAACTGTTATTAAATATTTACTTTAATCAATAGTAGCGCATTTAGAGATTATATATTTAATGTGTCTCGCAGAATATCAAAGTATAGTGTTTACTCGATATTTAAAAGGAAGCTTCGGAAAATATTAACGAACACATGATCGCATTCTGCATATATGCTCGAGGATTATTTAAAAATAGTAAACGTGCACATTGCGAAAGAAACTTTCTGGACAACGTAATAATTATGTTGACGCAGCCCATGAAACAGTAGCGTAGCGTGAAAATAAGTGCGTTTTTTTTTGTAGCTAGTTTTGCAAAATTCAAAAACAGGTATTGATCCGATCAACATGAAATTTTAATTGTACGTTCAGAAATAGTTCTTTAGACAACACGATAGTTCGTATATTTTTTGTTTAACTATTACAAGATCAAGTAAATTGTAAAAATCGGACATTCGGATTTCAGTAATCATTCCTCTAAAAATTTTTTTGTTTTGTTGATTGCAGGTCGAATGCCGACTATATGTGTGTATAATAAAAGTTAATTGAGACTTTTGGTGTCTGATAAACTGGGGACAGATATCGTGTCATCTCTCAGTGAAGCAATTTCGCAGAGCGATCCAGTTCACAGGCGATAAAAACTTAATTTTTAAGTAAATGACATTGAAAAAACTTGGGTAATATGATAGAAGTATAATAAAAATGCATACAAAAGATACAGATTACTTAGTCTCACTTGTTCTTTTTTATATAAAGAAGTTGAAAAATCGATATTTGTTATTAAAAAGACAAAGTAACCGCTTTAATGCATTGGTTGCTGATTCAGCGATCACAAAAATTAGATAAAAAGAAATTTATTTACTAAAACGAAAACTAATTTTTTAATTCTTTTGTATTTTGCAGATCGTAAGCTTATTGTCTTGCATTTATTCGCGCACTGTTCTCGACTTAATGTCTATAGTCGGGTTTTCAATAGAATATAATTGAAGTTGTAATAGCTGTCCACTTAATTTCTATATTGTAAGTTGTAAATAAAAATTATTAGAAGTGGGGTGGACAACAAGTATGACTATCCTTTTTTAAACACCTACGACGATAGTCCCTTTCATTAGGACTTCAGTGAATATAATTGCTCAAGGTTATTCAAGGTCACAGACAGAGAAAACGTATAAGATTTAAAATACGAGAGCAAAATACCTAACCCAGACCACTCTTATTTAAACATCCACGATAATGATACCTATCATTAGGAAGTCGGTGACTATAATTACTCAAGGTCATTCAAAGTCACAGACAGAGGAAACGTATAAGATGTAATAATCTCTTCAAATCTTATACGTTTCCTCTGTCTGTGACTTTAAATGACCTTGAGTAATTGATAGTCACTGAATTCCTAATGAAAGGGACTATAATGGTAAAAAAAATTAAGGTGGCCTTGAGATTTCCAAAAGGAAATAAGATAAAGACAAATATATTTATGGCATCGTGTGGGACCCATTGAACCATTCCACTTTGTCCTTAAGATAAAGAATTGGGTATTTATTATTCAAAGATCCTCTGTACATTCGTCGAAAAAAGACAAGAAATGAAGTAATTACAGAAAACATAGTTCAGTATAACATAGTTTCCAGTTTAACAAAGTTGCTTTAATTTGTGATGTTCCTCAATTTTTGTATGAATTTGTACTTATTTGTGTATGTACTTCAGTATGTAGTCATTTTTATATAATAATTATTATTTTTATATTATAAGTTCAATTATTTCTCACACATTATGTTCTCTCAACAGTTTTGCCTTTATCAAGTGTATTTCGAGTCAATGCTTGTATTATAAATTTAAAGATCTAAACGCATCTTTTTGATGTTACTATCGGGTGTCGAAATGTTTCGCGAATGTGCTTGCGTTTTTTTTTACTCGCCAAGAAGCTGTCTGATTAGTAAAGGAGTACATTTTTCAAGGGGAATCGTGCTTTCGATAGCGTATAATTTATGCTCGCGAGGAGACCCACGAAATTTTGAACGTGTATTTTCACTAATAACCACACATTCTGGGGCAAACATTTTCGACGCCGAACGTATATTTTCGTAATGACATTCGTATCTAGGCCACCACGCGTAAACTTTCTGGACAGTGCGCATAGTTTCTTTGTCAGCATGCTCGTTGTCGATCACTGGTCTACGAATCCACACGAATGAGTCAATTTGCAAAACCAAAGCTACTGCAGAATTTAGGATCATTTGTCTACAGTACTGTTTCATCCAACATGACGTAAAAATTTGACACCACTTTGAACACTTTCTGTAAATGTAAGTTTGTTTTGTCTTTTTTGTCATAAGTAATCTTTGTTGATCTTCAAAGACCTCAATGTTGCACCTCATTGGATTTGTCTCAATAGCCGCGATCAGAAAACAAATACCAAAACATAGCATTCTATCTAAAAAAAAAAAACAAAGGCAACCTTCAACAAAAGATTCACACCATACTACGGCTCCTATTGTCCTAGACAACTTTTGTTTCGAGAACTTTTCTACTACATTTATAAGTGCAATTATAAGTGCCTCACGCTGTATAGTATACGTAGAATTTTATAATTTAGATGAATAATTCAAGAATGTAGTGTTTATTCTATATATGTCCCAAATACCTAGCCGATACAAGTCCCGAAACTACCCTCACAACCGAGGGGTATACTCCGTGAGGGGTCCTGAAGCTCGAGAGACCTAGGTCGCCGAGGAGTGTAACATAATAAGGGTCGAGTATGTATATCTGCGTGAGACCAGGAAACCACTACTAATCCAGTAACAAAACTTCCTTGGTTTTCATTATTTCCTATTTTCACTATTGTTCTTTTCTACGTTTGGAGTGGATCAGAGAATGGTATCTCCTGGCCAATATATGTCTCAGGCTAGACCCGTGTTTTGGACATATGTATATCGAGTAAACACTGTAAACATGTATAGGTTGTAGCACTGAATAAACGTGAAAAACACATTGTTACGATTATCGGCCGAAGGTATCGATATTGAAAGATCATGAAGGGAGTACGTTTTATTTCTGAAAAGCTTCCCTTTTTTTATAGTAATGCTTAAAGAGAAAGGTCGCCCACGTTACAATATTTTTATTTTCTGCGAATTGTTTTATAAGAATTTCCTTGGCCTGGTTAAATATATCCTCGGCGTTTAGTTTAAATGTATTGTCTAACGGAAACGAACAGTATCGGTGTAGTCATTCTTTTTCCGACTGAAAACTGATCTCCTGTCAGTCTATATTTTATTTTTACACTCACCATAATTTATTGGATTTTTGTATGTCGCAGTTATTTCGACACTTCATTTTCCAATGCTTCTTTCTGAAAAAAACGACTTCATGGCAGATCGAGGAGAAATAACATTTTTAACATATCGTTCTAATTCTGTACTTATTGTTCTGCATACGTATTATACATATATCATTATAGAGTTAATATCATGTCACATTTATCTATATAGAGTAAACTAATTAGGTGAAAACGAGAAGATAAAAGGGTGTAAGGTAAAACTCCTGAGCCAGCAGTTTTGGAAAACAATGGATTAACCAGCCTATAAAAGGGGTGCCAGCCCCTCATCAGCAGTCCTTTTCGGATAAATCATTCGCGAGATAAACGTCAAGTATTAAGCATTTTGTTCAAGTGTTTGTGAAGTAGTTGCTAAGACCTGTACAACGGTAATATTTGTTATTATTCTTATTATTCTTCTTCTTGTCATTATTATTATTTGTAATATGTACTCTCGCATATGTGTTTAAATATAGTAAAACCTGTGACTCAAAACGACTGAGTATCTTTAAAGTAAATCGATTGTTTTTGCTTTTCTCAAAAATAAGGGTAAATATTTATTTAAATAATCCTCAATTTCTCGAACCATAGCCGGTGTGCAGGAAGGTTCGAAATCTGCGTTTTATCTTCCTCTAAAATTCTTGACTGGTACCTGGGACGTAAAAGGCTTAAAAAATTTTAAGTAGTAGTATTCTTCTAAAATTTCCACATCAGGATGATATGATTTTTGTGGGATGGGCATTTTTGTCAATGGAATAATGGTTCCATAATGCATAAAAAAAGAAAGAAATTTATTAATTTTATACTCCATATTCCGTTTATAGCGATTGTCGTCATCTGTCTTTTGTCGTTCTTCGTTATACCATATCGTTAGTTGGGCCAATAATGCGCCAGTTTTAATTTATTTATGTATACTGTAAGAGGATTCCCTCTAACAAGGATTTTTATATTCTGGTTAGGCAGAGTTTCTATAACTTTATGGGGTCCAGTATACCAATCACTGAACTGTCATTTGAATGGTTCCTTTAATAAGTAGACTAGGTCTGCTACTTACAAATCTTACAGGTTTGTTTTTTTTTTAATCGTAATAGTACTTTGATTTTGCCTTAGCGACGTAGTTATCTCTATTGGTTTATTCCAGAACGCTTCATTTTAATTTATTTATCAAGTATTTGCAATATATGTCTTTACTGTTTTTAGATTTCTTTATACTGAATGAGTCCAGATTCATTTTTTCAATTATATCCAATAATGTGTTTCTCCTGTTTAACTAATCTCCTAATAAACGTAATCTAGCTCGTTCGAAGGTTACGTCGATAAAGGTGCCCAATAAATTAGCCTCTTTTAATTCCTCTGCTCATTTATCTATAGGATTCCGCTCACGTCAATAAATATTACTTTGTGTGCTTTGGTCATATGTAGTGGTTCATGAATTTCTCTGATTTGCAAGTCTCTGTGCAGTAGTTGTATTACATCGGGCAGTTTCACTGGAATGTCTGCCAAGTCAGGGATTTCAGAAGAATAATTGTCTTTTTGATTATCATTACTATCGGATGAGGTTGGTAAAATGTGTTCTGTTTTCGCTTGTTCTTGCAGTCCTTTCTTCTTTTTCCGCATTATATCGGATAGAGGTGAATCTTCCGAAGTAGTAGTTGAAATTTTCCTTTTTCGGGTTTGTAGGTGTTCTGGTTCGTTTGGCTTCATTCATTTATTATTTCTGTACAATACTAATCAGTTTTCCGATGAGAGTGATAAGATTCTTCTTCTAATTGGTTTTCTGACCAAAGACTGTAAGGGTAGGCAGATTTCCGGGGGGTGTCGAGATAATGCAATTCTTTATATTGAATGTTATACTCATATTCCGATAGTTTTAATTTCTATTTCTATAATCTGGAAGTCGGATCCTTGATGAAATGCAGCCAAATTAACCATGTATGATCCGTAATTATATTAAAAGTGCGGCCATATAGGTATGGTCGAAAGTGGGATACACAGTAAAAAATTTCCAAACATTCTTTTTCTGTGGTTGAATATTTTTGTTCGGCTGTGTTTAACAAACGAGAGGCGTATGCCACGGGGGGGGGAGTCCTTTCCCAATTAATCCTTGACTGAGTACTCCGATAGTATATTTAGGTGCGTCGGTAGTGACGTTAAATGTTTCTGAAAAATTTCGAAATTGTAATGTAGGTTTAGTCGTAATTGTTTTTCTTATTCTTTGCATTTGTGGGTTTAGAATATTTCTGCACAGCTTCAATTTCCTTGGATCTGGTTTCAATCCATCTTCGCTGATTATATCTCCTAAGTAGGTCACTTCGTGACGCAGAAATTTACATTTGTCTGGTTGTAATTTGTTGAATTTGTTGACTTCATGCTCTTGCAAGGAACTTGAATACATTACTATATTATACTAAACCATACTATATCATCGAGATATACAAATAATTCTGGAGCGTTTTTTAGATCGAAAGGCATTCTTTTCAGATGAAAGTGACCATAAGGTGTTGAGAATGCTGTTTTATGGGCGTCCTTAGATGCCATTTTGATTTGGTGGAACCCAGAAGCTAAATCAAATGTGAAAAAATATTTGGCACTTCCAAATAGATCTAAAGTTTCTGTTCGAATGAATTCGGTTTCTTCGGTGCGATCGATACAGGTGAATTATGTGGTAATGTGTATGTTTCGACAACATCCGTTTCTAATAATTCCTGTACTTGTTTATTAATTTCTTCTTTATGAATCGGAGGAAATCGATACTGTCTAGTATTTATTGAAATGTCGTTTGTGGTGTGAATTTTATGCCGTAGCACATCAGTGCTTTCAAGGGTTTCTTCAGGAATGTGGAATATATCCTGATTTTGTTTTATTAATTTCGTAATATTTTCTTTCTCTTCTTTAATGAGATCATCCAGTCGTAGTAGTTCCAATATATACTTGAATTTATTATGATTATGTATTATTGCTACATGACAGATATTAACATATCGATTGGTAACTTTTTCAAATGCTTCTGGAACTGCCATGAGTACGTCAAAAAAGTAATCTTTTAGTGTAGCATTTGTTGTTCTTATGTGTGTTCACCCTTTATTATTAGTCACCATTGTTTTTGTAATTAGGCCCCTCACTCTATTTATTATATCAGTTTTATTTCGTACACATTTCAAATAAACATTATTTAATACTGATTGCAACTGTAAATCACATATGATGGACGGGAAAGTGAACGTGTTAAATAAATACAGCAAGGCGAAAATTCTACAGAATGAACGCATATACTAACATTTAGTGTTGTCATTCAACTAGAATGTAAATATACGAGTCGATAACCTTGCAGAGGTTGAAAAGAGATAACCGTTTTTTTTTTAATTAGGTTTAACGTCGCATCAACATCTAGGTCATTAGCGACGAGCTTTTATGGTGTTTTTAGATTTTGTGGATGTGGTTGATTTCTTTAAGGAATTTAATCGTGATTTTTGTATGTTTTTCGGATGCGAGGGCCGTGTTCGGGTTGATTCCAAATTTGAGTCGGTGGGTAGAGAATTTTTGGCAGTCATTTGCATATTCTATAAATACGTAACTATTCGTAACCTTCATTTCTACGCGTATCGAAGCCCAGACCTAACTCAATTTTCAAGGTAATTCGCCGCCTGTTGACAATCGAGAATACAGTTTTTGTCATTAAGTGATAAGCCGATTGATGGACTCGAGGACGACGTCAGAAGTAAACCGAATCGATGAGATTCGCGAAAGAAATCTGTTCGCGGCAACATGTTATTCTTTATAGCCGACTGGCACCAGGAATGCTCCTTTCGGTTACGTGCAGAAGTAAACGGGGGAAATGATTCTTTTTTCGAACCGAGGAAAAAAATAGATCGGCACATCCACGATCGCGAGACGCGTAAATTTCTGCATGCCATTTTGAGAATTCCATGGTCATCTTAAACGAACTACGGACAGAGTCGGGCATCATGTAAGTAACTTTTTAGTAGTTCAAAAGCAGACCAAAAGAATTATTTATTATTTATATAGTTACAATTTTAATGATTACTTATTAATTATCATTTATTTATTATCTATTCGGAAAGTCATAGTCTGGAAATACGGGTTTTCAATCGCTCTATGCGATATCATTGAGTTCATTGAGTTCAATTCAACTCTTCTTACATTTTTGTTGACGTGAACGTTTGCTGATGTTGAATGTAGACGAACTCGGCGAACGAATTTGGAATTCGTGCACCACTACGCCAAATTATTTATTATTTGTCTTTCCCTAAAATCCAAATAAGAAATAGCATCTTATTTGCAAATAAGAAAAAATAAATAAATTATTTGGGGAACGATTTAAATGAATAAATAGTTTATTCGATCCCCTCAGGGTTACAAATTCAATTATCTTTCACGTTGCTCCGCTCTTAACCTACTTTAATCTAACTTATCACTAACTTGAGCACGTACACGCCAAACCCTACTCGCCAGAGAGGGAGAGAGAGAGAGAGGGGGGAGACAGATAGGGAAAGAGAGAGAGAGAGAGAGAGAGAGAGAGATATCGTCATTTATTTATTTATCCTAAAACTACATACAGTAAAATAAACTCAAATAATAATCCGCATCTTGACCGTTACATAACGTAAAATAAACTAAAGTAAAGATAAAGTAAAAAATACATTTTTTAACATAATAAAAAAAATAACAATAAAAATAAAAATTAAAAAAAGAAAATAAGAGGAAAATTAATCTATCTACTTTCACCCCTCCTTTCACACACACACACTCACACCTATGTCCCCCCTTCCCTAACCAACGGACCCCCTCTTCCGGTCGCTCCCCATTTACCCCAGTCCTTCACTTGCACCATCCCTCCATTCCTCTACCCTCCTCATCAACTTGTCCCCTCCCCCCTCATCATCCAACACTTCCCACATCTTCTCCAGCCATCCTCTTTCCTCATACATTCTTCCCACACATGCTCACATGTCTCAATAATCCAACCACACATTCTACACTTTCTCTCCTCTTCATTCAACCAATATTTCCCCTCTCTCATACCATTTCCTAATCTAAATTTCGCCACCCTCTGCCACCTACTCTCCCCCATCCTTTCTTCAAATAACCCGGCAAACCCTCCCCCTTTACCATTCCATACCACTTAGAATTATTTAAATGATTTTCTAATTAAATAAATATTTAATTATTCTTTGCAAATGAAATATTAATTTAATTTGTAATTTGTTATTTATTATTTAAAATAAAATTTGCCTAACTCTGCCTACGGACGCACAATGAGGTATTTCATCTCAAAATAAACAGTCCCCTTCCTAGACATCCTTGGCATACAAAAAATTTTACACAGATAGTTATCTGAATCTTTGGAGTATCACGTGTTATAATCTTTTTTCCACATTTATTAATTATTAACACGTCCACACAGCTGGCAAGAAGTCAATCTCAAAATGACTGAAAACTAAGATTATTATTTACACGTCTGCTGCTATTTCATTTGGATAAGATTCCTATTTTTTTATTTACATACATTCAGATTTTTTCCACTTTCGTTGTTAATTTTAAAAGTTGTTACGTAGAGTCACATGTTCTAACTGGTACCATTGCAAAAGGCGAAGCCTCACCTTTAATAAGAAAAAAGGTTAATACTAGCTGCTACTGAGCTACCTAGAGCGATTTTTGTTAATAATAGCACTTCCAATGACTTAGACTAATAATAATGACTTCGAATAATAATGACTTTGAGAAATGTTTTTTAATACTTTGTGGTCTTGCGTTATTTTAATTTAAAAATCTGATCATATAAAAAAAGTTTGATAAAAATTCTATGTTTAAACGATATATTGAAGAATCAATTTGTCTTGCATTTTTAACTAAAATGTTGCTAACAAAAGTTAAGTGGTATTTAGACATCTACAAATTTCAGTATACAAAATTTCGAAAAAAAAACAATTTTTTAAACAAAAAATGAAGGTTACTTTGATTTTTTAAAGAACAACAATAATTTTTGATTTTGAGATGTTGTAGTTGACGTTAAACCGAATCCAACGAATTACGATATTATGATTTCGAACCTGTGAACAACGCTAGAATAGTTTTTGTCGCATTTTGAGGTCAAATACGCCACTGTGAGACGATACGATTTGTCGTACTGCAAGTTGTACGACAAATTAGATAGACAGTTGCAGGAACAGATCGCATTCACTTTTGCCTACAAATGGTTGTATTGTACTATCGTAAACACGTCGTCTTGCAGTACAATACAGTAATATCTCCGTCACAGCCGTACCGTCGGGACTGCCGGCGACAGTTATAATAGAGGTGCTGCATTCTTTGTAGCGTGCCGAACAGAGAGAAGGATGGCGATTGAAAAAGGAAGAGGGGACGAATACGATGAACGAATTAGGAGAACGAGACGAATACGATGGTAAAAGTTTCATTTTAAAAAATCGAAAATTAGAAAAATTGCATTTTTTGCTTCGCTTGCATTAGTATGAGTCTCACCGATACTCTCTACCCCTCACTGGCTCGGTCGTCGAGCATGTTTGCTACTTAACTGGTTCCAAGGCGGATCCTCCCACTGGTGGGGATAAAATTTTGACAGTTCCGATAGAAGTCTTTGCGACAGTTATACTACAAAATGATTTTTTCAACTAAAAAGTCTAACTTTTGGAAGCAGGCAGATATGTGAACACTATTTAAGAAACAATTGAAATAGTATTATATGTACAATACCTTCTTTATAATAATTTTAATAAGTTTTAAATTATATTCCACATTTTAATCTCATTATAGATATAGTCCCGTCCATCATATTTGTTGCAAATGATAAACAAAATTGTTTAAGTTAAAATATAAGCGCTTGCGTTTTATTTTTAAATCGGGCACGAACTTTTGCTATCATTCGACATTTACAAGGAACTGCCAGGTTATTATCACCCGATTCCTATTCAATAGTATGCGTATTTGATGAAGTTTTAAAGCTGATTTTTTCGGAAACGAAATCTTGGACAAGACAATTTTATTCCACATTTTCTACTTATCTTTACATTCAGATCCACTTCTTTTCTTTGAAGAAACAGTTAACAGAAAAGTTTGGATATACAAAATTATATAGTCATGAATAATCGCATCGCATGATACACATAATTGATTACTCCGGAAGAGAAGCTAATTTTAATTTCATAATTAGAACTGTGTACTATTATATTTTTTTTTATAAAAAAAGGTATTGATATACTTAGATTGATGATTATTTGAAAGGTACTTTTATTATAATTTTTTTTTGCATACCTACGCATACTACATGCAGATATATACAATTTAAACGTTAGTAAACACGAGAAGATTACAAAAGGATTCTGACTCATGCGCGAGGTTAAGTACACAGCTGGGAAACTGAAGTTAAAATATCTTTTAACGTAACTAAGTTTGTGTACAAATACTTTAACACAGGGGTTCTCAAAGTGCTCAAGTGCCAATGATGGCCTGCAAACTCTAGAATTGTATTAATAAAAAGTTTGAAATAAAAAATAATAATTCTCACAAATGCAGAACGATTATGTCATACAATTAATATAAATCATAAACATTTTATCTTTTTGTTTCTTTTTCTGTTGACCCGTCAAATATTCTGGAATTTACAATTTGGCCCACCTACGTAAAATTTTGGAAACCCCTGCTTTATTTGAAGGTACTACTTGAAAGAATAGTAGCAGACGTATGAAATTTTCTTCTAGATTGTACTATTTTCAAGTTACTACGTAACCCAGTTGCGCAGGCCTTTCTCTGTATCACCGCAGAAATATGTAGGAATGATCGTGGTATGTTTGCAAAATTTCATTATTCCCTGAAATTGAATTATTCAACTGACACTTTCTATTTTGAAATAGGAAAATTGTTATACCCTCTGCTTCTTCTTCATCTGAAATACGGCAAAAGCCGGCTCGGAACCATCGCCTTATATCGAAAGAAAACTAGTGAAATATCGGTGTGGTTCAGAAATGACTCCGACATAGGCCTAGATTTCGCAGGAGGCCGAGTGTTAAATCGTGCCCAGTCTTATTATTGTACCCTTATTTTCCATAAAATTATCACAGTTCAAACAGACCATTTCTCGAGAATCGAAAATTAGGTACTCAAACACTTTTTTCATCGACTAGTGGACGCAAATATATCGCACCCTGACATGAATGGTGATATAATTAATAAATGCAGTATTTTCACAATAACGATTTTAAGAAAATTATGAAATTTCTATTGATTTGATACAGACATCTATAATCTTTCATTATTTTTTGAGTTATTACTGTTCTTGTCGGGGTGCGATATGTCAAATTACAAATTAAATTACTATTTCATTTGCAAATAATAATTTAAATAGATATTAGGGGTAGACAAATAATAATCAATTTAGCATAGAGGTACACGAATTTCGAATTCATAGAGTAGGGGGACTGATGAGTTCGTTTACATCAACATACGTTCGCGTCAACAATAACACAAGAAGAACCGAGTGAAGAACTAAATAAATAAATTTTTATTATTGATAGAATTGATTAAATATATAAATACATGTCATTATTGAAACATTTCTTTAGATACAAAAATTAATTTTTATTATTTAAAAAATTGTTTAAATAATATATAATAATCTAAATAATAGATATATAAACAAATTTTTGTAATTAATTGTTCAAAATTTTGACTTGTATAACATATTAAAAAATCATTGAAATCAGTGTAGTAATGGAGGTATCGATAATTGCTTGATCTCATGGAACAATTTTTGTGTTTTGTCAGAAGAAACTGAGATTTCATCGTGTTTTTATTTTTCATTGTTTTTAGTTGCTTCGTTGTCATCTTACTGAAATAATAAACAATTAAGTGGTAATTTATAAGTAACAATTGTAATTGTATTTATAAATAAGAAATAAATGTATTATTTAAATAATTTATTTCGATCTATATAAATAATAAATAATTATTTTTGTCTTTTATTTTAAACTTCCAAATAACAAATAATTTTTTATTTAAATAGTCATTTTAATGAAAATATACTTAGATGATGCCCAACTCTATCAGTAAGTAAAATTAACCATGAAACGGTAACCTTCACAGAATTACAGTAGTTTCACCGTTCCGGTCGATAATAAACTGCGCTCTTGTGAAAAACAAACCAATAAAATCAAGAAAATAAATATAACAAGATATTCTAGCTTGTATTCAAATGCCGTATGCATATTTGATGATTAGTCAAATGAAACGTGTATTTTCGTCCTATGTATGTGAGTTCGTTATATCGAGGTTTAGCTATGCTACAAACAAAATATTCTATTTACAAAGTCAGGCAATTTAAAATTTAGATCGTTAAACTGTTGACAATGTCACGGAAAATTACGTCATCTGGTACTTCGTCTAACTGTGGTCATCTTGCATTATTTCTCATTGAGTTCTTACATATGTCTAGTCTGCATATATATGCAAGACAAGAATATTCTTGTAGGTGCATAATAAGTAATTTCTCGCCACTTCGTAAGCACGTAACAAATAGGAATCATTTCGTAGAAATGTTTTTTCGTAGAATTATTCGTGAACAATACGAAAAGGATCAATAAAAGTATTACGGGAACAATGTAACAAAATCGATTACTACGCCGGCTGCGCAACTGACTAAAATGCAAACACATTGTGAACGAAACCAGTCGAAGAACTGTTAAAACGTTAACATTATTTCTTGAGAGAACGGTTGTTGCTCGTGATAAGTAGACTGCGGATTTTTATGCGAAATAAAAATTTTCTAAATATGCTTTTCAAATGTGAAAAGCAGAAATTAAATAAAAATAAACTTCCTCTCTTAACACTAGAACTACCACACCAGTCAAAATGACTGGTTTTACAATTTTATTTTAAAATATCTACTTCACGATACATTTTTTTCGTAACAATGTGATGACTTTCGAAGTAATAAATAAATAATTATTATTAAGTTTTTACTTTTATTTTTTCATTGAAAATCGAATTCTAGATCATGCACAGAATGTATATAAAAACTATAGTGGTTACCAGCAGTTACTTTCCATGTACAGCTTTACCAGATAAAGATTTCGAATAATAATGTTTTCCACATGGATGCATAAAATCCTTAGCTCGTTCGTCGTGGATTAAATAGTTTTCTTAGTCGTTCCTGCTGTTTTTTTCCATTAACCATTTGAAATCGCACATATATACATATAAATTGCTATTTTGAACAGCTTAGACCAGCTTTGATAACACATGCACAGATATAATAACTTTGGAATCGACTGGTAACACGATATTCTGCATTATCGTTGGACGAATCGATGTAGAAAGGGCTGGCAGGGCTGGTTCATTAACGAGTCGAAACCTGTCCGTGATCATCCGAACGTGGCGTTCTTGGAATAACGTGACATGCGTTCTCGGTACCGGAAGTATTGTTTAAAAACCAATTGATGCACCGCTATTACGCGGGTACCCCCTATCCGTGGATAAACACGGAATTAGTCGCATAACACGAATGCCTGAAGAGAGCATCATAAATTTTATTATATATACGAAATATTTCCTAGAAAATTGTTAATTTGACAATATCTGATACGAAGTGACACTCGAATCTCGATAAAAAAGCAAAGTAATAAAAAAAAAACAGATTAGAACACTGTATGTCCACAGGGAAATCATACAACTTTTGTTCAAAACATTTTATCGTACAACAAATAACTTACCAGTTATTTGAGATTATCACATTATCAGACACATATGGTGTACATATCAAGCAAATATAGTATAAGAATTACTAATATTTTAAAAAATGGTAGGACACTTTTTAAATATTTCCAACGGTGAAAATGCAGCGATTAAACGCCTTTTTAAATAAAACACATTTGTATATTAACATTTCCTATATTGTATGTGACAAGTTGTATGATTACATTTGTTTATTATTATAAGTGAAAGTATCTTCCACATTGAAAATATGAATACTGATATAATGATAGACGCTAGATTTGTTTTGATAGAATAATTTATTTTTAATGCTTAATGTTTTTTTCATGGTAAACAAGCATATTCGTTATTTAGAAAGAGAGACGTAAAACAACAGATGTAATCGAATAAAAATTAGATTGAAAATATAGCGTCGTCCAAATGGCATCCATCTTTCTGTATGTACTACTTATAAGCTCCATTTGTCATGACGCAATTAGGAGTAAGACAAAGGAATGCATTTGCTAAAGGAGATTTAGAGTCGTTAGGCACTGTCGACCAGTCCGGCGACTTGGTCGATGGGACACTAAAAAGCTGGCGACGAAGCTTAGCGAACAAGAGCAACCAACCTCGGTGACCAAATTTTACAATTTGTAGGCGTAGAAGGGACTGTAGAGCAGAATGGACGTCGAAGAGATTATTATCATTATGAAATTACTTTCCACAAAAGAGAAACAGGAAAGGAAATGTTGGTCGGACCACTACTACAAGAACGCTGCAATAAAAAACTACTTATATAATTCTACAACATTACAATTTGACAAATCGTTATGCGTGGTAAACACATTAAAAATTAATGCGGATACACACATGAGACCTACCGTTTCTCGTGACGAAATACAGTGATTACTCTATATATGACCCCAATGCATAGCTGATAAAAGTCCAAGGACTATCCCCACTGTCGCGGAGTATACCCCGTGAGGGGCCATGAACTGAGGCCTCTAGACTCTAGAGCTTCGCTGTCCTTTTTTACGTTCGGAGTGGATCAAAGAATAGTATCTCCTGGCCAATATATGTCCCTAGCTAGACCTGTGTTTTGGACATATATCGAGCAAACACTGTACTATGTTAAACATTACGTTTAGCGGACCTAGCTTTACCTAGCTTTTGTTGTCAAGGTCACCATCTTGAGTAACTTTCAAAAGGTTTTCAACAGTCGCTCGTTGTTTCTGAAAACGTTATTAAGAAAATAAATGTCTTTTTCTCAAAAAGATCACTGGAGCTGGGAGTCCGCTAAACGTAATATTTACCAAGTTTGTAATGGATTAACACAATGACAGTACTTTCTTATGAAAACGGAAAATGAATATTTTAGAATAAAGCTTCTTTCAAGAATGAGAAGCTTGAACAATAGTTAGACAAAGTGGAAGACAATTTATTTCATTATTAATTCAATTGTTCTTGTGTTTTAGCACGTATTCTACGTGAACTGAATCACTCAGTAATGAAATCCTCTTGTTGTAATTTAGAGCTGTCTTCGTCTTGTTAAGAGGCATAAAACTACTTCACGACCCCGGATGGAATCATTGAATCTGTTAAGTATAGTAGTCGCCGGTTGTAATTAATAAAATTAAACTGTCCAAGTCAATAATTGTGGTTGGCCACACTATCGAATAAATTAAAACATGTCTCATGAATTCTTTCAATTACGAAATTTTAAAAAATTATAAAATATGTAAAGTTAGATAGCATATGTTATAGTAAATGTTAGATGTATAAAATATCTAACTTAGACAAATGTTATTCGCTGCTTAATTGTGATTTATGTAAATAAACTGTAATTTATATTTACTTATGATTATGAATAAAAATTGAAATCTCAATGATGATTGAACAAAATTTTTAGCTTAAAGCAATTCGTAATGCATGAATTGAATATTTTTTTCATTTTTATAAAATCGCTCAAAAGCGCCCGCAAACAAAACTGAATTTGCAATAGGCCATTCGATAGCTTATCCAAAGAAAATACTTTGTGGCAATTTTCAACCCTATATGTCGACTTGGGAGGTAGTAATGGGGTGACAATGAAAATCAGGTTTATCGGTAATTTCTCTTATCCTCTTCAATTGAAAATTCTGGAAAAAATCAGGGATATTTAGCTATTAGAATGCACATCTATGAATTTTTAGCTTTTGAACCGAATTTTACATTATAAAAAAATGTTGAAATGCCGATTTCCAGTAAACGTTATGAGATACTAATTTTATATTTTTACAGTTTTACCATCTCATTATAGTTGTTAACATGTAATTTTTTCAGAGTTTTCGAAGTGGGCACACATAATTAAAAAGTATTCATCATAGAATATACATTTAATGCAGTAGGTTGTACTGGAATTAAACATTATGTTATTACTGTGACTGTGCAAATGATCGCACCATTTGATGCTGTTCCCTTATAGCTGCGATAATTTATTACTTATCGTATGCACGATATTTTTACAAATTGTAAGAGCGGTAGAAATTCTTTCCAAAATTTGATCTATTAATGAAGTACACACTGATTACAGCGACGAAAACTAATGCAGCAGAGGAGTAAGAAGTCTTCCATGGAAATACATGCATATTATTTAGAATTTGATATAATGTCCATCTAAGAAATTAATTATAATAATATGAGTCATATGAACATGGTATTTGTACGGGCATGGAAAAGGTAAAAAATAGCGATTTTTTATTTTTTAACTATGTGTATAAATATAAATTTAGTATTTTATAACTTCTACCAGAGATCGGCATTTAAAAATCTTTATTACTTTGAAAATTCGGTTTCAAAAGCTAAAAATTCTGAAAAAACTCATAGATGTGCATTCTAATAGCTAAATATCCCTGATTTTTTCCAGAATTTTCTATTGAAGATGATAAGACAAATTACGGGAAAACCTGATTTTCTTTGTCACCCCATTACTACCTCCCATGTCGACATATAGGGTTGAAAATTGGCACAAAGTATTTTCTTTGGATAAGCTATCGAAATTCAGATTTATTTGGGGGCACTTTTGACCTCCTTATCCAGTTACACCTTAAATGTATTGTATACAGTTGAATTTAATTTTTATAAACAATGAGAGACGTAGAAAACGAAGAACAAATATTTATTGACTTATTTATGGTTATAGATGTTTATGAATTAATTTTGAAGTTTGAATTGTTCTATGCTATGTAAATTGAAGGTATAAAAGAGGTAGAGATTCGATCGGACGACTAACCACTGCATTTTTTTCGACGCGACAGTTAGCAGTAGATAAATATAGCGACAGCTTTTATTTGCTTTTCGGTGATAGAATATTTGTTCTGAAACTCCATAGTGACCATCACACGTCCAATCGATAATAGAATCTCGTTCGATTATTGTCAATGCTTCGAGTTTCGTCAAAAAGTATACGAAGGTTCTATTTATTGAATTACGATACTATTTATTTTACTATTATTGGTTTTACTTGACAAGTTCCAACTTAGAAATTTCAACTTTCAAATTTTATTATGAAAGTGACATAAGTCATATATAGATTGTGCAGGTTTAAAAATAAAAATTTTCATTTTCTTTATAATCGTATAAAACTTGTAGTACAGTCGAATTCAATCCGAGAGTTTCATTTTTCAACATTTTACAAAACTAGTTTCAAATTGTTATAATATACATAGGATTAGACTAAGTAATCGGCTAATTTTTTGATATTTTTCATGTAAACCACATTAGCTACTGACACATATAAAAACATAAATCTTTTAAGATTAGGGTATGTATTTGCTTAAAGTCATTCTATTTTAAACTATTTTTGTGTAAATAGTTATAGCAAATTGATATTCAAATTTTTGGAGTACCGGTTCACAATTATTACAAGTTTTTAGCGACACAATCGTGAAAATGCTATGTTCCATTTTTTTATTTCTCACTTTCCTATTACGTAGATTAAATTTCTCTTTTCCTTTTAAAATGTTTTATCACTTTTTGTTTTTACATTATTTCTCTGCCATTATTTTTCCTCATAAATATTTCCGAAGACAAAACTACGATTATTGATAATAATTCACGAAGTATTTTTAAAGAATTCTTTCGCATGAAAGAAATTGTTAGATATTTCAGTGGAACGTTTATTGTCAGAGATAAATAGAGGCCATAGATTCTTAACGAACCAAATCAGGACTCATTTAATATTTCGCAAAATGATCTTGACTTAATTTTCACGTTTAATTTTAGACCACTAGCATCGAAGGTTCTCGTAATTTTTCTTCTTTCGATGCGAACTAGAAACTGTTTTGTTATAGAAGTTATGACGTTACACTATTCAAATGACGTCTATTTTCCGAAGCATTGAAGTCTTGGCAGCTGTTGGCATGGTTTTCTTCTAATTTGGTCCGAACCGAGAAATAACTGCATATGTCACGTCAAACGTTAAACTCGCCGCGATTACGATCGATTTAACTGGTCCTTAAAGCTTAATGGCAAAAAATTCGTAGAATTTGTTAATGGTTTCCACTTGTACTTTAAATTCCTCTTCCGGTTTCAATGACAAATAGATGAATTCTATTTCGAGGAAAATAGGGTAAGGCACCCAATTAAAGTTGGGGTACCAATTACTGTGCCTATATTAACTATATTTATTTTTGAAGCATACTGAATATTAAAAAAAGAGAAATTAAATTTTTTCATTAAAATCAGTCATATATATATATATATAATAATGTTAATATCCATTATCCTTAAAAAAATGTATAATTAATATAGGAATAGTAATTGGCGCCTCCACAGTATTTGGGTCCCTTACCCTACAAGGCGTTGAATGCTGTCACAAATCGGTAAAGCGAAAGTATTTTATTTAACATTAAGACGCGTCGAGCACTCGTCAGTTACTAATTTTTAATTTTTTACGAAAATTACAAGTACACTTGATATTTGCTGTGACATTAATCGAAATATGCGTCTTAACAAATGAAATTACTGAACGATTTTCTGCGGTTTAGTAATATATCTACAGATAATTTAAAATAGATCGTGCGAGTAACACCTGCAATTAATTTTACTATTAAAAAAATCATAAGATACAATTTAAAAAATAGTTATAAAGGCTTCTCTTTGAATATAAAAATGTCTTCGTGTATCAAGAATGAACATCAAATGATTAAAAATCAATGTGTTTCACTACCTTCGTGTGTTAGTAACCTATATGACACGTATCATTCGAATATTTAAACGTCAATGTACCGTACAAGTATCATTTTGTATTGGAAATAATTCGTCTCTATCAAGTGTCTAGCTGAAACTTTCAACAGGATTGATAGTAATTTCATATGCACGTGTCAAATTATACATATATGCGGTATGCGAGGACACTTCCGTTTCATCTTTATAGCGAGTATCGTTGTCGGTATAAGAAAAATATTAGAATTTTATGAAAAGATCTCGATTAGTTTACCTATTTCATGGAATTGCAACATTTTTGGGACACCTTGTATGAATTAATGATATGGAAAGAATAATGTCTTACAATTAGAACAATTAATCATCAAAGTATTTGTATCTCAGTTATTTCAACAACATTTTAGTTAAGACCCGAGAAGCTGTATTAATTAGTATAATTAGTATTTTTTAATTCTTGTTATCTAAACTATTAGCAAGCATCAGTTCAATTACATGGAATAACTGGTCAGAATTGAAAGAACCCGCATTTCTAAAATGTTTAGATGAACATATCGAATTAAATACAGTATTAAAATAATGAAGTTAAAATTAATGAAGTATATTAATGTAATTTATAAATCACTCTGTTTTTTATAACAGTAACAATTAATTTAATTCTCTTATAAAATAAATAATTAGTTTAAAATTCACAAATTTAATATATTGCTATTATGAACAAATAAGTGTTTGATGAATTCCATATAAATGGACAGATCACTGTATGCAAACTTCAATTATTTTAACGAAAATGCTAGAAAATTAAAAAACTTTTGTTACCTAAGAAAAAAGATTTATGTGAATTTCTTGACTTCCGACGAACTATTGCAATTCTATTGTAATTTTATTATATTTTCGTTAAAAATATGATTCACAAATATCTTCCTTTTTCGACAAGAAACCCCCACTGCGTACGACGTCGTCCCACAAGCTAGGCAGTCACAAGGGAAAGAAGAATCGTAGCTATATCATTCTGCCGCGCTCCGTTTCGCTCATGTTCTTCTCTACGCGATGGACGTTGGAGGAGAGAATTGGGCGCAACGAAGAAAGCGGCATTTGTTTAGAATTTTGTATTCAATCGATTTTGCTGTCATTCCGAGGAGATTGTAGAGGGGGAATAGTGGGAGCGTCGTGTGGCTCTCGGCGGAAAAGAAGTTAAGCAGGCCTGATGTACAGTATCGGTAACTTCAAGAAAAGGTACAGTATGTGATCAAATTGTTAGAATGACAATACGAAACATACATTCATTGTGTATGTGGTGAATAATGTTATCTAATTACTACATGTGTGTTTGTAATTTGCAAACATCAATATTTCATAAAAAGAAATAATAAGGATTCGGTATAGATGGTCTGGTCACTAAAAAATTAATTGTTATTGTTGGGGTCACGCGCATGCCCAGCCGAGTGCGGCCGAACATGCACGAGCTGGCGCGGCGGGAAGAACAAGCTAGCATCTTGTGAAGATGCTAGTCTTGTGTTTGGGCTATCGATCGCTCACTTTTCATTGTTATGTTATGATGTACATATCGTTATAATAAATGTAGTTTACACAACGCGTACTAAGTGTCTCCCCGAATACCCCGGAACAACCCAACCTCAACAGTTATAATAGCGTCAACTTATTGGCTTTAATAATTTGATCGCCCACTGTAGTTTATTCATTATTTGAATTCCTTTTTATTCAATGGAACACATGGTATACCAACTACATATATGGAAAGGTCACGGTATTACAGATATAAATTCATGGATAATCACTGTTAACAGTCACATATACTAGTGTTAATATCATATATAATATTGTTAACTATTGTTAACTATTTTAAAATTAGAAGCTAGTCACTAATTGTTAGGCCCTCATTAACAAGGATCAACAAAAAGATTTGTTTCATAGAAAATTAAGCGGAAAGAAACTGTAGTGTACTCACATTATCATTTTGGAGCAGACTGTAGGAATTGTTTGAAGGTCCGGGACTGGGTGACGTAAGTTCCGAAAGTTTGCTGGGTGACAATTTCTCGATGTTTCCGCCTTCCGCGCCGTCGCTACTTCCACTGCCACTGAAAGTGCAAAAACATTAATTGAATCGTGTCCTAACAACCATTGATACTACACCAGTAATTAGAAAAAATCGTATTTCCAAAAATTCTCAGTTTATACTGTAGTTCATGAACACATGGTGGAATCTATGTTTTTAGGAGGAAACAATGTATTGTAGAATAAGAAAGATTTGGAACGTTGTTCCATTTTTGAAATGCAAGTAGGGTAAGGTACCAATTATCGTGCCTGTATTAATTATACTGATTTTTAAAGCATAATGAATATTAATTTTTCAGCTTTTTTATTTGAGCCTGTATTGAAAATTTAAAGAATGTATTTGAGTCGCTCGAATAAATTATATCCATACTGAAAATTTCACCGATATTGGAGAATTCGTTTACGAGTTATAAACGCTTAAAAGTGGACAAATTGTCATTTTTCACGATTTTCGACTTATAATCGCACTTTTAATCGTTTATAACTCGTAAACGAATTGACCAATATCGATGAAATTTTCAGCAAGGATATAATTTATTCAAGCGAATCAAACACATTTTTTAAATTTTCAATATAGGCTCAGATAAAAAAGCTGAAAAAACCAACTTTTTATTATTTCTTTTGCGATTCCGACCAATTCAAATATTTTTCAAAAATTTTTTACATCTCATCCAATAAACTAATCCTTCTAACTTCTTAATAACATTCAAGTCATTAGATCTAATTTTTAAAAAGTTATGTTGCTTCAAATAGTGTAGACTCAGTTTTGCTCGTTACTGTAGGTGCATCCATTGTCAGAACATAGGGTGTAAAACTTTAAACTACATCACTAAACGAACAACGCGGAATATAAGATTATTTGCGTCACAACCATAAATTTATTAACTTGAAAATCAAATTATTATAATTTATTGGTTCTAAGAGTGTTAATTATCTCAAAGAGGAATTATAACTTGAGCACATAGATGGGAAAGTATTGTTCAAAACGATGGAAACTTAAGCATAGTAAATAAATGCTGGCTTGGTTTACAATCATATATTCGCACGGTAGAGCAAGAACAATGCAATAACAAAAATGGTATGACGTTTCTTCGAACGTTCGCGATTTTAGTTACTCTCAACAGATTCAGTGACGAAACATTAAAATGTTCTCCCTTGCATTGTACACGCACATTTAAACACCAAAACATTTACACCCACACATATTCATTCGAGGAAATGATTTCCATATCATAGTCAAAAAGCATAAAAATTTATTTTAAGTTCTTAAGCACCGTTGATCCTAAATTGGTATGATTGACGTACCTGAAACGTCGTAGAATTTTGTAACAGAATAATGAACTAGCTCTATTTATTACACACAATATTATTACAATGCGATTTTTTTAGCAGGCCACGAAAGTCTTCGTACATGAGAATGCAGTTTCTTCGCTTTACTATTTCATATATAAAGTAAGTGCACTTATTTAAAGTAAAGTTTTAAAGGTTAAAATTGAAATTGGCAATGAAATTTTATTTGTTAAAATTGAAATTGGAATTTTTGTTAGAATTGGAATTGGATTTTGATTGCGAATGAATTTTACTTATGTGTATGAGCACTAACGTATACTGTTCTTATTAAATTAGATTGAATACTTTGTTTCGAAAAAAATGTAGAAATATTATCATCTATAGAAAAAAACTAAGTCTACAATATTTTTAGTACATCCTATTAGAATAATTGTTGGCTTCTTTTGCGTTGTAGATGCCATATTGGTTTCTTTTATATAGAAGTGGTGTTAGTTTATCCACGATGAATGAGAAATTGTTGTACCAAATAAATAGACAATATCGTAGAAATTTGGTTTTTAAGGAATTTAAAACACTATTGATCATGTATAATTATGAAGAAATATTAGAAAGTATTTCAACTTACAATAAACATTGGAAATGATAGATTACTGCTTTTTTCACTTTGATTATTCCCTATCTTGCTTATGTTATAACGATGATAAAACGAGCAACTTTTTACATTACGCCGATTATGTATGGTACTGAAAGGGCAAATGATGAAAAATACCATAATATTACTTTTGGTAAATTTAGTGCTGTTTAATGTTGAAAATTCATAATTTCGAAATTTTTACACTTTTTATCCTAGCCATTACAATATAATTCGACACACTTTGTTACTTTATATTCCAGTGTCTATAAAGTTCATTTTTTAAATGCCAATAACGGGGAACGTATTAATTTAAATTCAACGCTATACATATCATCATTAGACTGCAGATTTTGATGTAGGTACAGTACTATGCAAAAGTCTTAGGCCACTTAGAATACATATTTTTATCGGTTAAAGAACGTATCAACAGTTATCACATATATATTTTTATCACTATGTAATATACTGTTAAACATACTACTATACATTTAGTAAAAACTTTAATATTTTGTTTTTGGTTTATTGTTAGTTACAGCGTCGACTCTTTTTCTACAGTTTTCATGTAATTCAGGTAGCTCGTAAATTTTTCACTATATTTTACAATCTAAATACGGGAAAACACGTGTTTTTCGTACAGTAGGTATGTCTCAACGAAGCATTAAAATCTACGGCATGGTCAATAACAAGTGTGCATCACTAACATAGATTTATTAAAGTATAAAATTTTTCGCAGTGCTATAGGACGTTTGCGCAGCACTGTACATCGAATACACAGTTCAATAAAACTGACTATAGTTTGGAGTTGAATGCCAACTTGTGTGTAACTTCATAAAATATATCTAGAAAATTCTGTTTTGCATAAAGGTTCATAGGGTAGGGTAAGGGACTCGATTAGTGTGGGGGTACTGTGCTTGTATTAATTATACGTATTTTTAAAGCATAGCGAATATTAAAAGATATATAGCATATATATTAACTGATTTCAATGAAAAAAATTTTAATTCATTATGCTTAAAAAAAAGTATAATTGGGCCCCTGACTAGTTAGTATAGTTTAAGAAAACCTGTAGCGCACGAAATGAGATTCCGTTTAATCTGCTCCGAGGTGAGTTAATAATCCGCATGGTGAACTCTCACGAATATCCGCAATCCACTCATAATTGAGTTCACACGTTGAGCACAGAAACGTCTAAAAAATCGGACGAACAGCCTAACGATATGAACGGCGCACTCGGTGGCAAACAGTATTGGCAATGTCGGGATCTTTTTGTCGATCGGTTTGGAAAATACCGAGCTCCCTTGCGTAAGCACGGTTCGCGCACGTCGATCCGGTCGTTTGGTTTCGCGTGCACTTCGTCCCCGCGAACTTTAGCCCGGCGAGCGAACGAAAAAACAATCGCAGAAGGCTCTTCTAGCCGGCGCGGATCGGCACTACCGGCGAGGTCGCAACTGCGCCAGGTATTATTAAAACCTAACAAGTACAAAGTGACTCGGTCGACCGGTTCGACGGTGCCACCCAGCATAGTATTTAACTCTTCTATAATGTTGAACGTAGCCGACGACACTCTTTCCGATCCCGTTGCTATGGCAACGTAGTCCTTGACCTCCAAGAACGGGGTCATCTTTTTCGTTCCAGCTGCTCCTTTTGCAACGGAGCAGTCGCGTACCTGGTCATTGTTGGGAGCTAGAGATGGAATGAAACATCTACGCTGCGGAGCATAACTATAGCTCCGTGCATATTTTTCAGATCTTCCAACTTCTGAAGAATAATTCAAGAAAAAAACCAAGAAACCATGATAAATAAAGAACTTAGTGTACAAATAGACTGGAATTGTCTGTGTACATGTCGATGTGAAAACGAGAAACGTCGAAGAATCGGTGCAAAACGTTAATACTATCTTCATTTTTAACACACTTCAATTTTCATGTCGTATTCTTGCTTGAACAAGAATCTTCGTTAGTTAATTTATACACGTGGTAATTACCTTAGTGAAAAGGAGCAAATCACAATTTTATCATTCAGGGAACAAGAGGTAAGAGTTCGTAAAATGGGACGGAAACTCGGGCGGTCCAGTTCTATCAAATTTTTTACGTGATCCTATTAATTATAAGTATGGGAATACAAGATAGGAGGACTCAAGAAAAAGTTGTCTCCGCGTACATAAAGGTAAGTTGTTGACGAGCTTGATGTTTCTCGTTGGACTGTACAACACGTTCTTAATAGAGGAACCTGAATTACAAACTTCGAAAAATTAATTTAAAAAAATTTTTTAATCGATAGTAATCCTCATGGACAATACATTCCCAAAGTTACAGATAGAAATTCAAAGTAATTTCATAGATACAGCCGATTTAACATGCGCGTCGCCCAGATAGGTACACGGCAACGAATACTTCAAACACGTTTTTCTCGGAACCATTGTTTTCAAATTGGCGGGAAAGATAAAAAAAAACTACTCGTCCAATCGAGTTGCCCCTATGTATACAGCTAAACGAATATCAACCATCGTTGATTAACCTAAGATTTGCATAAAAAAAGCTTAAGTAATAGTTTAATTAATTCAATTAAATACTCCAGAAGTTTCGAAAATGAATATTAAGTAACGTTTTAATAGAAAGTTCCCAAAATTCGTATTAATTTTAATAATCTACTCCAATATCCCCCTTCAGGCGCAATCCCAACATTAGAAATTGATGTCTATACCTACATTTGAGAGCTGATGTTATATTCAATGTGTTTCCTTTAACATTCTCTCGTAGTTTTTTTGTTTCTCGACGAGAAGATATTCAATGTATTCGTCCAGATAGACTTAATTCACACTCGAAAGATCTTCGAGAGAAACCAAAGTATTTTTGCGCGCAATCGTAATTTCTGTGGAAAAACATTTACGGTGTGGGATGTCCTTTGCTCTAGCGGCATTTATAACTATATAATTGATGATATTTAAAACATATTTTTCAAAGTGCTTCTTGTAGACACATTAATCTTTCTATTGTTCCTAATGCAATAACTGTTCGTTTAATTAAATCGCCAGAAACTGAGTACACAATTGAATCACTTTATTCTTGATACTACTCGAACAAAACTGACTAGGACTCCGCCGTTGGTAGATTAACCGGTACAAAGTTACTACCTTCATCGATCGAATATGTCCCAGTCGAAAATGTTAGTTGTAATTCCTCTAATGCCAGACGCTTAAGGTTTTTCTTAAATAAATGAGAAAATATAATACACTTTTTTATTCCGCGTTATTTATAAATTAACAATATGAGAAATCAAAATGAATTGAAAAATAATCAACATTTCTATATATGTATACAGGGTATCACGAAAATGTTGCAATTCCTTAAAAGAGGTGATTCTTGAGATCATTTGAAGGAACTTTTTCGTTTTTGAAAAATATTCTCCGAGGCTTTCAGAAAGAGTTATGAGTGAAAAATACGGACCAATCAGAACGCTAGTATTCCTGCTAAGCGTGGCATTAGTATTGGCCAAGCCGGAATCCGTTCGCTGTAGCCGCGCTTTGATTAGCTTGTGGTTTGCGTTAATAGCTCGTTAACAAAGCTGCTGTGAACATTTTTGTACAGAAAAAAGTTACTTAAAATGTCCTCAGGAATTACCCTTTTCAAGGGGAGGTATGACATTTTTTGAAAGTGTAAACACACTTCGCTACTTTTACATGAAACGTGATAATACAACCTATTTTTCAATTTAATGATTAAGATTAGGTGCTAATAATTACAAAGTGAATAAGATATACAAAGCACAGCAGTTTATTTTCGTTAATATTAACAATATACGGAATAGTTATCAAAAATAGGGGTTGAAAACAATTTTTACAGTTCTGCACTTCAATTATTATTATATTATTTACTTTAATAGTTTGTCCATTTTCCTTTACTTTTTTGTACTGCTTCTAGACTGCGTGGCAAAAACTGTTAAATTTTTTATCATTTCCGGCTGAATGTTGTACCATTCTTGTTCTGTCATTTTCCACAATTCATGAAGGTGGATTGTTATATTTCGCTAGCCTTCAGAAATTCAATAGAATTAACAACAGAAGGTAAATCAATCATCTTCAGTAAATTCAATGGAATTAACAACAGATGGTAAATTATTTTTCAAAATATTTAAATAATGCTCTTTGCACATGATACCTTCTATCCGAACTAAGGGACCAACACCCTTATGAGTAAAACAGCCTCAACACATAATTGAGCTACCCCCGAACTTCATAGTTTGTTTTATGCTACTTGCTTGATTACTATTTTCGGATGAAGTCCAGTACCAAAACCTTCCATGAGAGTCAAATGTATTCATTTTTGTTTCGTTAGACCATATAACTCTTTTCCAATCTTCTGTTGTCCACTCTTTGTATGTATGAGCAAATTTTTTTCATAGTTTAATATTTTTGTCTAAAAATGCTGGCTTGCGTTATTTTTCTTTCGCTTTTAACGCGATTCTCTTTAAGGAACGGCGAATGCTTTATTCACTTGATTTTACTCCATTGTTTTGAGCCGCGATTTTTGGTGTTTTATGACTTTCAGATCGAAGACGATGTGCAATTTCACTCGCAGCTCTGTCAGAAACAAGTTACGGTCTACCGTTTCTTGAAGGAGTTGACACACTACCATAGGTTTTCTTTATTCTTGCAACCATTGTATGGCTTACACTACATTTTACTGCAATTTGCCGTAGTAAAAAATCTATATCGCCCTATGGAATGATACCGTTTCTTATATCTGCGCTAAGTGACTTCATCTTGAGTTACGCGTGTTAATTGTCTTTCAAATAGGAGAGAAACTGTGTAAACACCAATCTAAACGTGTCTTACTAAAGTTCGCTATCAGTATGTGTTGACATTTTCATTTCCCCTAGCATTTGTGTACTATCTTAACCGTTTCTGATGAAATGTGCAAACCTGTAAACATTGTTTCTAATCCTTATTTTTGTAAAATATTATATATATTGTTAATATTAACTAACATAAACCATTACGTTTTGTTTATTATATTCACTTTGTAATTATTATTACCTAAGCTTTATCATTCAATTGAAAAACAGGTTGTACTATCACGTTTTATGTAAAACTAGCGAACTGTGTTTACACTTTAGCTCGTCACTGTATATAGAAATCTAACTAGCCTAGTCTAGTCTTGTCTTTCTTTGTATGCTTATATTAAAATCATGAAGTCTCCCATAGTATGAGACACAATAAAAATAACTAATAATAGTTTGCAATGATCGCAAATATAATTGTTAAAACATTCTGGGATTTCGTCGCGAGCCTCGTGTGCCCATTTTTGTCAGCCTGAGCATTGGATTCAATCTTGATCATTGTTTTCTAAACAACCTACGCAGATTGTTTCCGGGTGTCAATCTGAAGTCCATTTTCAAAAGTTTTCTTTTAACCCTTCTATTGGGTTGTTTGTATCGGGTTGAGTTTGGTATGAATGAGTTGGTATGAATGAGTGTGAAGTGTGAGAGTTGGTTGCTGGGGATATAGGTTAGGATCGCCGAAGGTGAGAGATATTGTGTCTGAGGGAATATAGAGCGTATCGAGCGTTGCATTTATATAACATTTGCATTATTGTTATTAAACTAGTTATAAACGGACTTGTGTGTTTCATAATTATTGAACTCATCTCCAACACTTTCCTCTTACTATCCACGTTGCTTGGGCATATTTTTTAATCACTGAAACTGAAATAATAAATAGTATAATATAAAAAGATTTGTACTGTCACTAGAGGAATTGGAGAAAATGTTCTGTCCGATACTAGGGGAAAGTGAACCGCTATCAAAGAAATGTTTTTTTATTAAAATCAACACGCTTAACTGATTTTCTCAGCTACGCTATGATTATTGTGTTGTTTTTGTTCCTCTGCAAACTGCGAGTTCATCTACAAGTTTTAAATGTTAAAGGCATATGTAGCTACTGTCCAGCGTTAGGGAAACTGTTCCTCCTTCGTTTTCATTATTTAAAAAGCCCGTGTAAATTGAGAGATCATTTATCGCGCAAAAAAGAAACTCCGTGAAAATGAAGTGCTACATAAATCGAGGGATGGGTGTGTAGGGTGGTATTTCCTTAAGTGAACAACCCGTTTTTCTCTGTTTATCTTGTCAACAAACCGTAAGATTTTCCCCGGAAATGGTTTCGGGATTGGAGCCCCGATAACATCGACAGTCGCCCACTTTTACGCGTTCTACGTTTTTCCATCTTGACTCTTGAAATGCAATGAATATATATACAGTGTGTACCAAAATTATGTGTAAAATCTATCACAGCTGGATTCTATGTACCTTTGGATCAATGGAGATCTGTTTGAAAAATTACGTTTTCAATAAAAATCATATTCCTGATACAGATTTCGAACAAAATCTACAAAATATGTATGTTATTAGTTCCTTTTAAATCAAAATAAAATTCTGTTTTGTTGCCATTGATATTATAGCTGAAGACTACATTGGCATAAATTATATTATCCAGATATCTTTCAACTTAATAATGACATGAAGGAAATGTTTTTTTTTATATTGCAGGATACGAAGGGGCGTTTTATAATATGTGATCAAAACGTAGTATTCCTACACGTGTAGAAAAGGCTGGGTAATCTCAATTTTTTAAATTAAGTATGAGGTAAATTTGTATTACGATAAATGTATTGATATAATTGAGGTCTCCACTAAAATGAGTAACTTTTATTTGAAACATTTTTCGAAATTGTAGATATATAAGAAGTTATAACAATTTGAATTGTGAAAAAGAGACGGATATGCGTGTCCGAAGTTCTCGGTAAAGATAAGGCCTGCGTGTCGGTGAGACAATACTAAGGTAACAATGAACAATTCAAATTGTTGGAATTATACACAATGTTTGTACAACATCCTTTTATACATATACCGGGTGATTCACGAGAATCAGAAAACTTAAATATCTCCGTTAGCTTGAAAATAAAACAAAATGTTAGGGAGGAAAAGAAAAATATGGAAGAAAATATGGTGATCAAAAAATTTTCTGATTATTTTCGTTTTGAAGGTCTTTTGAAGGTAAAATGATCTTGAACTCATAAATAGGTTGACTACTCCGTTTGATCGACAGAAATTTAATTCCTTACGCCATTTGATCTCAGAACACGTATACCGTTCACGGAAGGTGACCTTACAGTGTATACAAACAAGATTATCAATAAACTACAGATATGCATGCTGAATCAGTTTTTTTTCAACGAACTATGGCAAGTGTATCAGTTTATCGAAGGAGAAAAAAATTGATCTTTTTAACCATTCAATACGAAAGTCATCATGTTTTTCAAGAAGCTGCTCGGCTTTATAAAAGATCGATTTCCTGATCGCAGGTGTTCCAGTTTAAATATTTTTGTTATTGGTCAAGGCCATAATTTTCGAACATTTAATTTAATTCAAATAAAATGATTGGACATTTTGAAGTTATCATGGCTTTATCATACATTTTCTAGTACAAGGTCATTTGAAGGTCATGGTATACCACATTATTAAACTCGTCTTGACATCAGCTATAACACTATGAAGTTAAAAATATATGATGCTATTTAAAAATCATGGACGAACTTTAAAAGACCTTGAAATCGACAGCAATCAGAATTTTTTTTATATCAGCATATTTGCCTCCTTGAATAGTACAACTTTTCTCTCTATCCCTCTATTTTCTTCTATCTTCAAGCCTAACCGAGATATTTAGGTGTTCTGTTTCTTGTGAATCAGCCGGTATTTTCGACACAAAACAGATCGACTGGAACAAGACACGATGGTGGAAATTGCATTATCAAAATAATGACGATACATCGTAGCTGTCTGGAACAAAATTTCTAGCTCTATTTTTGTGCAACTGATAGGCTGGTGCTAAGAACTACCTTCGCTAAACGGCTACAAAATTTTCCTTGTTTTAGAAATCGTCATAAACGTGATGCGAACTCATGCAAGTGATGCAACGTTACTGGACTTTGTTGGGATCATTATCCAACAAATGAACTGCAAAACAATCTGGAAGACGTTACACTAAGGTACTGTGTATTACTTCCAGTTGGATGGTACGGTAAAGTGGAAGTAAAAGACTGTTTTTATCTGAAGCTTTGGCTTTCTCATCACGGATTTTTTTTCTCGTAGGTAAAGAAAAATATCTTGCGAGAAAAATTTCGTACATTTGTTATGTATCGATTAATATCTAAATAAATTAATTATTCTGAGTGTCGAAGAGAAATTTTTTGTACCCTCGGCATAGAATAAATGTATAATTAAATTCCAATCTACATATTTACATATGAAACAGTGTCTACATATTAACAGCAATGTAAAATATACATAGTCTATTTTCCTATTAATTGAGAAATATTTGTGTGAACAAACTTTCAAACAAATGAAAAATCACTTTTCTAGTACTACATTTCATTCCTTCCAATAGGGACCGTAAAAATTGGCAACTTATACAAATATTTATCGATCGTAAATATCTCTAGCTGCTAAATTATATGAAGTTTATCACATACATAGTTGTGTAGAGCTTCATAGTAAATCGTTCAATCAGAATTTATTTGGTCGAACTATCGGTTGTTAGGAGATATTTCTCAGATAACAGAACGTCAGGATAATAGATATTGTAATAATGGTTGTTTGCATACGGAGCATGGTTGCATACATTTCTATTTTAGTTTCGTTTGACAAGTACAAGTTCCATAATTTTATTAAGATTGATAACTTCTAAATGGAATATTTTTTAAAAGAATAAATAGGTTATGAAATAGTTGCATAGAAATATTACGGTGGGATCCCTTGTACATATATGTAATTAATCCAATGCATAAGCCGGAGCTGTTCAGGGTCTGCCCGTACGGGCAGCGATTTTCTTGCTGTGGGTACACACAGAACGGCGGGCACGAAACTACGCCCTTGCGGGCACAAAGCCACGCCCCTGTGGGCCAGGCTGCATGTATTTGTCACACGTATTCTTGCAGCTACGTGGCCAGCTACGGCTGTGCTACGGTCTACCCCACTCCGCTATATAACTTGCTCGTAACTTTGCTCGTACTGTGCCTACGGGCATTGGCGGGTGCCCTTACTCGCTAATGTTTAGCAGCTTCGGCATAAGCTATATGTATATCCGACTCAAAAAGTAAACTATTCATTAAATTAGATGCAAAAATTAACCCTAAAAAATGGTTTCATAAAAGTACACTATGACAAATGCTATAACAGCAGGTAACAAAAGTGCCATACAATCTTCCATAAAAGGAAACACTTCGGGTAAAATTTTTCGGTAAAACGAGCATACACTGTGTTCTTCATAAAGAAAGAGGAGCGAATTCTGGACTCATGTTGTATTATGCATTTGTTTATTTTAAAGAAAGAAATGAAAACAATTACTGTAACAGTACACTCATCTTTCGGATTGCGCAGCTCTTTTTTATGCATGGCGCTTTCTAAGAGAATAAATAATTCCTCTGAACATACTGTACTTTTCACGCGGTTAAAAAAAATATCTTTTCTGGTGACATTTATTGAAATTATTGTACAGGATAGTACACTTAAATCAGAACACCTGAGTATATCCATTATTTATGGCTGTGCAAAAACTTGTTTAGAATATAAACTTAACACAGAAAAGATAAATAGGAAGATAAATTCGTTGACATTTACACTGCGTACTTTTTCTAATCTTCGAAAGTTATTCATAATCATAAATGGGAAAAATAGGATCATTCATTTATTATATTCGAATCAATTCAAATTTTATATAAGCGACTTGGCGAACAACGAATGACAGAATTTTTCCCGCTGGCGTCACCTTGCTCTCAGCTATGCCCGCGGGCAGTGTCGCTAGATGAGGGGAGGGAGCACGAATTGAGGGGAAAAAATTGCGTTCTCTCTGCCAACACTGAAGTATGCACGACAGAGACGAAATGGGTCACGTGACTGGGTCGCAACAGAAGTGGGATGTTAGAGTGGAGACACTGATAAAGTAGGGTCTATACTGATAAAGAAACTGTACAACCTTTACAACCCAAAAAGGTTACCAAGAAGAAGGAGACAACATTGAGAAAATATTTTTTCTACTAATGTATTGTGTGTATTATGTAAACTTTTTATTATGTACACCTTGAAATAGTGGAACTTTATTCTGACACATCTTCTGCGACCATAAATAAATACGTTTTTAATTAAGTCAGGAATCTTGTACATTGTACATCAATACCAAAGCAATAAACTAAAGTTGGTACGCGAAATAAGTATTTCAAATAGTAACTGTTGAATATTTGAAGAATGTTATACCTTGATAGAAAAGATGCTTTGACACAAACGACGCGCACCATAATTAATCCGTGGCGATGAACAATGCGAACGTAGTTATTGTTACACTCCATGACAATACTATAAGACGCTATGTAAAACCATACAAATCTATGCCATAAAAAGGAATTTCTTGTTCTTCTATGCTACGTGTTATAGTTTACATGAGAAGTATTACTTTAACATCATATCGTAATTAATATTTCTAAGAATCAAGAAACTAGATAAGAATAGCTGATAAAACGTCCTATTAACCACGGAAAACTATGAAACAAGTAGGCAAACTGAACAGTATCAGGAGAGCTTTTCGATCGAAGAGTTTGAAAGATTGAAAGAGTTAATAGCGAACACACAATATTATAAATAAAAGGCAGACTTCATTCTTAGAGAAACATTTCCAAGATACAATGCAGAAATCGTTGTATTTTATTTAATGATTTAGAAGATAACACGCATTTCATTTCAAAAATCGCGGATGATCCATTAAAAACACTAATTTTGAGGGAAAAACGAGCCATCTTAATGCACGTATTGAAGTCTGTATCGATAGCATGATAGATTAGGCTTTGCAGTACAACGGACTCTGTAACTGTGCCCATTAAAAACTATGGTTCAAGTGAATGCTATTCGGTTTAATGATAGGTATCAAAATTACAAAAAATTAATACTATTTCATATTCAAACAAATGTTGGGGGACCCCTTTCCCCTCAAAAGTTGTCCTAAAAAATTTAATAGATACTAAAATATTAGCTCCCCTTAACCATTAAATTAAAAAAAATGAAGTTGATATCTTCTTTAGATTCAGAGAAAACAGTTTGTAACACTTTAGTCAACATACCATGTGTTTATGTAAATGGGAAGGACAAATTCTTGTTCATAACATAGATTTATATGATTTTCATTATATGAACTTCACCTTCAGGAACCAAAAAATTTTACTTTTTTAAATATACTCAAGATTTACAGGATAGTATAAAAAAGTGAAAAATTTTTGATCCCAGAAAGTGAAGGTCAGCTCATTCCATTGTTAAGGAGCAGTACGCAAGTAGGACTAAGATAGAAGCATGATGGTCGTGGCACATATAAGGATGAAACGGCTACCACACGCGTGAAGTAAAACCATAAAGTCAATGAAAACTCACAAGCAACGAGGGCATAATTCGCGAAATCGCGCCTCCAACGGCCGATAGCAATTTTCGCAAAGCCAATCCTTGCTCGTGACGTAGCAACGATTGCTGGTGACAAAAGTGACAAGATTGCACCCGGCGAGCCGAATCTCGTTTAAAACGGACGCGCCAATTTCCCTTGCGTTCATTCTTCTTCGTGTTATATCGTCGCTTTGGTACACCCTTTCACTCAACACGTGACCGTTCTACTATTTGGAATTCATTAACACGATCTCCGGCAAATTTTCAACCAGTGCGTCGTTTCGTCCTGGCGATGACCGCCAATTCGTCCTTTCTCGTCAGTATCGATGACACTGCGCTCCCGACAAGTAAATATTTTGTTCTTTCTTTATTTTCTTTGCCGAACGTTTCGATGGAGGAATACTCCACCGTTTTCGTCGTCACAAATTGCACGCATAAACGGCTCGAACAATACTTGACCGGAGGCTCACCAATTATGCGTTTACAAGTCAAGATATAAAGCTTTTACTGGTTTCCTCTTTTATTTTTCTTCATAATTTACGAATCATCCCTTTTTGTGGGTTAGCGTTGTATCAGCTAACAAGCTATTAGAATTTCCGACCCTTCAAACATATTCGGCAAATATTTTTTTAGTTAAAGGTTTGAAAGATTTATTATTTCCGTACACCAGACAGGTGGCTATTAGAATTTGGAAGTCATGTTCACGTTTGAAATATTTGGTGGAAGATTTATCTTTTTGATGTGACAATGTTACACCAGCATGATTAGTTCTCCAATTTAAAGATTATTTCGATGTGTTACAGTACTCGTTGATTACACTTCTTTTGAGAGCGGTCTGCCCTCTCCGGACTTTCTACCATGTTCCATCTCCCGATAAATCACGAAACTCGCGCAAGACACTTTTACGAGTTCTGCCTATCAAATAAATCAATCTTCAGGCTGCTTGTTACATGGTGTCCGTGCTGCGTTGTGTGCACTTTGTTTTGATTCCACTACAACGCCGCGCCAACATTCAACAAACACTGCCGCAAACTGCACGTGCAATTTTCACTCGTCTCGTGCGATGACATTTCCTAGCAACAGTTCATCGTGCACACACTGTCGACAGAAGAAAAATGTTTTCAACCGGTAAGCTAGAATTCATGTTTCTTCGTTTTGAAAATCGTTTCTTAACATACAGTGACTCACAACCAAAATCGTGCACTGTGTAGGAAAATATCTTTTTTGTAGTAAAAAAAGTTTAGGGATGATTTGAAAAAAATATTATTCTATATGCATCTGTATTTGTTGTGTTTAGAAAAACACACTGCAAAACATCTCATACCAAGAATCGTACACAACTAACAGGTTGTATTAAACTTGATTTCAATAAAAAATTAGTACTTTGTTAGTACAATTATATTAAGGGTAGGTAACTGGAGAGGGGTATTAGTGACTTTTGGACAATTATGAAGTAGCTCCATTTTGGTAGTATTCAAAGTCTGCTTGGGATCGTAATAATTATAAAATTTAAAACAATTTAAAATGCCTAATTTTTTGACACTTTCTTTCAACTTTTTTCAAATATTTAGTCATTTATTTTTGTTACAATTTGTCACTCATCTGTTATCGTTTGCTTAATTTTTACTGCTTTCTTGCTATATTTTTTAATCTTAACAGTACACGACGCTTACTAACAAATGTGATCTTTTTTCCTTTCAAATTTTTCATTTGTTTTTGGGAAATCCCTCAGGGGAATAGCAAAAAAAAATAATGTATTTATGTGTTTTCTAAATCATCCCGAAACTTTTTTAGTACAAGAAGTAGTGTACTATTTTGACTGTGACACGGTGTAAAAAAGAATCGTTCCGTTAAAAGATTTGGATGTTTCTTTTTGCGAGCTTATCTTACAGAACAGCCGAAGTTTCACGTTTTTCTTGCAAGACACCGGTCAGTGCCACAATTTTCCGACAATCGGACACGTTAACTTCGTTTCCTTCTTCGTTTGTCACTTTCCAAATATGACGTCAGCGTCCTCCTTGTCTCGCGCTCCATAATTCACAAGATTCCCTCAATTTTTCGGATTATCCTCCTTCAGTCGCCTGCTTAGCGTATTTTAAACGGTAAGTTTTTAAGTATGTTTTTTTTTTGTATACACATGGTGAGTTTGAAGTACAGGAACGTAATTTACAAGCGCTCTTTGCGTGTCTATAATACTGATAATGTTTTGACGAATTTCAACTCTGAAATCGTTTGCTTCCGAATCACAGTAAATGTAAAAAGGATTTCCAGCGATATTTACTCTTACATTGATCGTATGTTACACTGATCAATAGACAGCGGATTTATATACAAATACATATTTTAATAACAAAAAGATAAAGATGGGGGAGTTGAATTGAAATTTACAACGTCATTTCTATATTCGAAAAACGTATTTTTATTTTGCATTATTTTCATACTGCAAAACCTTCGCATATTTAAAAGCATATTTTAATAACGTATTGCGTATGTTATTTTTACGTGGCATATTTATTTCGCCAATTTGAATCCGTTTGAGAAGCAATAAATTGTTAGGATGTTACGATTATGCTGCATTCAAATTTTTCTTTATTTCTTTAAACATGCTAAAAGTTCGAAGAAGTAGAGAAGCATTCTCTAAAGTTTGTTATAGAAAGACAAAATACGGAAAAAATGAAAACGAGGCATCATGCAAATACTTGCTCGCATAAATAGATTTGCAAATGAAACTACGCTTCAAACAAGAATAAGTTGGAATTAATTTTCGCTGACGAATGTCGCCAATTAACGATTGAAAATATGGAAAAAATGCTGGTAATTTATTGTAATGCAAACTATAATATATCTGAATAATTGTATTTTGTATTTGATATTATTTAAATTTGATATTATTTAAATTTTGTATTTGATATTATTTTATTTGTATGTTAAGCTATTCCGTACATAAGTGTAAAAAAAGTTGCAGAAGAGTTCATAAACTCAGAATTTGACACTATCTGGATGAGAAAACTTGGAACGTTCTGTATATAACTAATATATTTTGTATACTCGCATATTTCTCGCGCATAAATTGCATATTTTAAGTGCACATACATCTGCTGTTTATTGATAAAAAATAGAGTAGATTAAGAAATATTTTAAGTAAAGTTGCTATTTAAAAGTAGTTACAAATTAAATGGTAACGGTTTTCTACCATAATGTTCTTAGCTATTTCTACTCATTTATTCTTCACTCTTTAAGTAGCTTAATCTCACCAACGATTTTAAAAATTTGTTATCGAGGTTCAAATTATAGAATTCTATTTTCCGGTCCCATATCATGTGACTGTTATAAATGAAACTAAAGGTCCATGATGTATTCATTTTGTCATCAGCAATAAAGTCTAATTAAATCAATCATCCTCAATATTATATATTACAATACTCGAAATATCTCTTCCTCGAAATGAATTGTTGTTTATAAACATTTCTTTCAGGCTATACATTATTGAAAGTTACGCAGTTACAGTGTACGCAAATTCTTAAATGTTTAGAAGACTAAATGAAACAGCATTTAATACGTCATCGTATTACCCCTAACTTATTTAAAAATGTTCGCAAAGAAAATCGAATTCTATTTAACCTCATTCTTTGTATGTTCACTATGAAACTGTGAATGTGTATAAACATCTGCTGTCTATCTATACCAGTCATAAATCATTACGACACTGTCGAAGTTGTTGAAGTTTATCTTGTCTAAACCGTGTCAAGATAAAAATGTTAAAAGTCTGTTAGATTCGGAAAATATTATGCGTACGCGTAGGCATAGGCATAAGTTTCCACTATGCAAAGAACTCATCGTTTTGACCGCCTGTGTGCTTCTAGTGTGAATTTCTAGTTCTTGCTACACTATTTCTTGACAATGCAAATTAGTATCGATATTAGTATTCGAGTTGAATGGTTCGTTCATATTAGTATTAACAGAAACGGCGGACAGAAATTAACAATTCAATATCGAGCATAAAACTTCAGGTGTATCTACTAAATATTCTCGTAATTTTCGGACGAATTGCAAATATTTTAATATTTCAAATTTTACTTTTACAACATCATAACGTAGGTAATTGCATCTTGAAACGAGCTGATTTCATATTGAAGGGTTTTCAATGAAAATTTCGTTGCATCATAGCATCAAGTCATAGTCGATTTTCTTGCTGTCGATATTATAGTTATTGGAGATATTATAGTTATTGGTTAAGTTCTAATCACTGCAACCGTAAAATAAATCATGAATTTATTATTAAACTCAAATTATGAATATGGTATCCATTGATGAAAAGACCAAGCGCGTAATATCAAAACATTGTGATCTCTACCTGATGTTCGATTACACAATGAAACGTCGTTTATTTTCAAGATGTTTAACATAACATTGTCTAGACTATGTGCAGACTGTACGTCCAGTAGATCAAAGAAGGTTGAGTAGATTGAGTGCATAATATCCATCAAGAATAATTACCTACGTTTCGAAGCGTTTCAACACAACACCACTGAAATGTTTCAGTCCAGTTCAGTTCAGTCTCGAAACAAAGTGTTTCGAAATCGAACGATTTGCAACAACTCCGTGGATTTTCACGTGGTCTAAATGCGCCTGTCGCCTACGTTCTTTGTACTTCAGACTCACCCCGTATATATTGCACGATGCCCGAAGCATCCGCGCTTACACATGAGGATCCAAGCTCGTGAACAGTGCGGCAGCACCTCGTTCCGAACGGTACAGGTTCACGGAAATCCGTCGGGCACGCGTTGCACTTGGAGCGAACGGCTTTTATCTTATCCGCTTAATATCGCGGATATATTCGCAGGTGCCCGGCTAGTTTTTTTCCGGTGGCGTGGCGATGAGCCGTTCCCGATCGAAGACTAGAGCGCGACGGTCAATGATCAGCGATGTGTTAGGCTCGCGTGCAAAGGCAGCTAGAGCTGCAACAGATACCGTATCGCCTGATAAACACCCCACCCACCGCGAGAGTGGCCAAGCAACGACGAACCGAGCTGATAAAAGCGTTTTATTGCCGGGCAGCCCGTAATCAGCCCGGCAATCTGTGCGATCGTCGACGACGATTCCGGACGCTTCCTTCGGATCTCGCGCTCGTGCCTGCGCTCGCTCTATCGTGCTCCGCCCTCGACCACTTTCTCGCTTCGACCAAGGCTGCGCACGGACACCTTTTACTCTCAGCGGATTCCAGTTTCGCGAAACTGCCCGATAAAAGAGACGCGTCTACGCAACACTTACGACGTGCCAGTGACGAGTCCCTCCTCCTATGTTACACATCGCCGTTCCATTAATCGCGAGAAAAAAAGAAAAAAAACCTGACCCAACTGGACTTGGCCTCGCCTCGTACCGTGCGTACATACGCCTATTAAGAGTGAATGCCGGGAACCGCGAGCGGGAGCGCGGCGTGCCTCTAGAGGCGTTTAACACTGTTCTATATGCGCCGGTTGTAATTGCGATTTACTCGCTTTGCGCGTTCCTTTGCGTTCCTCTGTTATGGTGACAGTCGCCGTCGTTGGAGGGGAAAAGTTTTATCCCGCGGGATAGTTTTGTCGGATACGAGCGAACGATTTTTGGAACGTGCAAACTAGTTTGTCGCGATTCTTTGTATCGTGTGTTGACAAACGGAAACTCAAGAACCACCGGATCTTTTAATTCTAGATTTTTTTTATTGTATAACCTGTCAGATTACTGCAACGTCTTTACCATTAATAATCTTTCATCCAGCTGATAGTCAAAAGCTTTTGTTATTGTCCGCTCGCAACGCGACGCGCACACAAAAACTTAGAAGTGGTGTTTCCTGAAATCATTTGAAGTAACTTTTTCCTCAGCGGCTCATTATCAGAGCGCGGCTACAGTGGACAGGTTTTCGCTTAGCAAACGGCAAAGCAATGTTATTTTGAAAAATTTTCTTTCTCCTTTAAAATTCGGTTTCAAAGCTAAAAGTTCTGAAAAAATTCGTAGATGTGCATTCTAGTAGCTCAAATATGCCTGATTTCTATTAAAATTTTCAATTGGAGAGGATAAATTTCGGAAAAACTTGATTTTCTTTGTCATTCCATTATTACCCCCCACGTCGACATGTACGGTTGAAAATTGGCACAAAGTATTTTCTTTGGATAAGCTATCGAATGGCCTATTGCAAATCCAATTTGGTTTAGGGGCACCTTTAACCTTATCTGGCTATACCCTTTGCATACGTGTTCGTATTATCTAAATTATATAAATTGTGCAGAGATTATGAATACCTTTGCATGTGGAAGGGAAACATGTATGATTATTGATTTTAAGTAGTAAAGCCGGACAACGCATGACTCACCTTTCAGTTGGCCCTGTTGAATAACTGGATGATTCTTCGCCTGATTCAACACTGTTGAACGAAGTGCAGTTCATCTTCCTTTCTTCCCATTGTGATCTAACCTCATCTTGTACTCTTCGTTTCAATTCCTCTACCCTCCGTCGTTCTTCGGAAATTACTTGGCTACCTGTAACAAATGAAAGACAAAATCTTTATCTTCTGTATATTAACAATAAGTTAACTCCGAATAATTAAGATGATTAAACTGTAATGAACATGGTTTGTGTATTATTTCTTCGTTCTGTTTTGTTTAAAAGAACGTTATGATCCTTAAGGACATCTACGCAATGTATCCAAACGTATTTGTACACTATATTTCCGTTTCTCGAAAATTGTCAATATTTGAAATATAATAATTTCGTAAAAACAAATAATACAATCGTAAGCCTGGATTCATTTTAAAGCTTGAAGCCTCTACTTTCGCAAAGCAGAGTTCATTTTATTCTAAGATATTTTTGCATTATGTAGTAGGTGGAAAACTGAAGATCATTTTTCCCAAAAAAGTGCATCAAATTCAGACTTCCCCAAAAACTTTCAAAAATTTTTCTTGTAAACGAGACTGTCATAGAGTTGAAAATCGAAGCCTTCTTGTCGTTGCAAATAATGACTCCTTAAAATTTGATGTTCGATTTTTTCACTATTTTACGAAACAAAAATGGAAGAGAAGTTTCGTCGCGTAAAGTCCTCATTAAAGTTAATACGACGAATAGTACACTAATTGCCGCTGCGCGTCGTTGTAAAAAAGAAGCTTCAATCTTTAAATCTATGGTGATTTCAGTAGCGAACAAATTTTTCAGATTTTTCAAAGACGTTGAGTGTATAGCATTTTCAATAAGAAACACGTCTTCAGTTTCTCACCCGCTAGAGCACGAAAAAAAAATCTAGAATAAAATGATAGGTAAATTATAAAACCACAAGCTTCTACCTTTAAAAGTATCCAAATTGGTTGTTGTACGATCATTTATTGCAAAAAGTGTTAATGCGAACGCCATAATGTAAGTACTTTCAACAATGATTTTATTGAGTTATATATTTAGAAACTGCAAATTAAGATTCGCATAAGGAAATTAATGTTATTGTTTAAATTAATGCAACGAATGACACAAAGAAAATCAAATAAATAGATAAAAATGAAGTTGCAGTAATACTTGTTTCATCACTAAACTGTATTTATCTCACGAGACAAAATAATTCACAAAGAATTGTTGAATATACAATTTAATTATCAATAAACAAAATTATTACATTATTTAATAAACAAAAATCACGAATAACGATTTTTCTGCATCGATTTGTTCTCATGTTAATGATTGTTTTAAAATCAAGTAAAGTGCATCTGTTGAATGACAGTGTGCCAAAAAATAGTGGCATAAAACGAACGACAAACATAGTGCATACAGGATGTCTCATTTATCTGGAAATCCAGAATATCTCAGAAACTGTTGATTATACTAAAAAACATTCCAGACAAAAGTTAAATGTTATCAAGACCACACACTTCCCGATGTAGATATATTTTTTCTATATGGACGCGTAGACGTTACATGAAGACCAACTCTGTTTTTTTTTATGGAATCGTATATTTTTTAGTGTACTCGATGCTACTCGTTAATTTAAAGAAACAAAATTGATCTTCATATGACCTCTACGCCAAATAGAGAAAGAATATCTACATCGGAAAGTGTGTCCCCTGATACCGTTTAACTTTCGTCTGGAATATCTTTTAGTATCATCTACTGTTTCTGAGATATTCTGGATTTCCAGATAAATGGGACACACTATAGATTATTGCTTAATTAGTTACACCAACGCACGATATCACATGATTTAAATTATTTTAGATTACTCTAAGACTATTTTTGACAATTAAATTGCTTAAAAAATAATTTATTTTTGAAATACCATAAGTTTTAATTGCGTATATCGTGTATAAAGTTAAATTGTTTTGTTGCAAAATCGTCATGTTTTCAACTGATCATTTTCAACATGATATTTCAAAAAAAAATTTTAAATAACAAATAATTTTTATCTCCTAACATACACAAACATAATCAAATTAGAAAATTCACTCATTAGTAAAAAGATTTTAAAAAATGCATTGGTAACATTGTTTTTTCCTTTTACTCTAACTGATTGGCTGGGATCGAAAGAATTCTAGATCTGTTTAATAGATTTTATTTAATGAACTGTGGAACTTTTTTTTGTAAACTGTCCTATCGTTAAAAGCGACGAAGAGAAGAAGTTCTTCAAAGTAGAAGTTTTAGTTTGAAGACGTCCTATAAAAGACTAGAATAAACATTTTTCTACAACAGGTACATACACATAGTTTGTTCATCAATATTAAAAGAGTTCTTAAGTATTGCTACAAATACTGAGTACATACTTAAATAAGTCAATATGTATTATAGTTAAATTGATATATTGATTAGATTATTTATTTTGAATATTTATATGAGTTATTCAAATCTCAAAGATTGTTTGTGTTTCCCTTGTGGAAGCTCTTTTAGCAAGCTTATAAATCAATTGTTTCTATGGAACCTTTATTATGGAAAATCTAAAATATCCGTTTTATGAGAATACTTTCTAAGGAAGTTTCTTCAGTTAACATTTTTTCTCATAAAACTTCTACAGGAACGGATATTTTCCTAAACGAAACAAGAAGTTCGAACAGAAATTAAAAAAAAGAGAACGATACCTGTTTGTTTTGATCACGTATAATAATTAAGTAATGGTAATTACATATTATGTTACACTCAAATGTATCTTAGCATGTTAGCGACAATCTGTTTGTAACCCTCAAGTGAACCCCTGAAATGTACTTTGAAAATGCAATAATACAAATAAATTATACTTAACACTTATCTCGATTGAAATGGTAAATGGAAACGTAGCGCGTTTGTAAATTTTCATCTAAATCCATAAATAATTATATTATCGATAGTTACACATTAAATAATTATTAGCATTTTGAAAGAGGTCATGTATCGATTCCAATCTTGGACCATATATACTTATAGAGCCGACATAGGTATAGTATGTGTGTAGGGAAGCCAATGATCCAGTGAAGCAAGGATCTCTGAATTTGTGACGTCACAAGACAGTTCCTAAGATAATTTCAAAATGGCTGACACGAAATACCGACGCCCATAGTACGCCGCCAAGCTATTACACATTGCAAGAAATCACTCTGTAACCTGCATAATATGGGAAACTTCTTAATCTTCAGAATCAAATATCGATTCCTAAAATAGTTAATACATACTACAATTATTATTTCATACTTCATTGTAATACCTTAATAAAACATATAGAATAAACATTTGTATCTTAAATATACTTTATATATTGATTATTTCAGGATAAATATAAAATTCTTTGAAATTATCCTGTCCATTCTCTTCGTGTACCTTGCACATGGTGGCCACGATATCTCCCCCCCCCCCCCTCTAGACATAAGCCATGCGTATGCACTGTCCTTATAGTCCATGGGTAAATGAGCATAACTTATACATCTTTCGAAGCTATGACGTCACAAATTCAGTTATCTTTTCTTCAAGGAAAATTATCTGTGCCGTGCCTATAGGTTTATATGGTCTAAAGTTCCAATAACTCACTTGGGGTTTACGGGATATCGAAGGTAGATAGCGGAATCGTTATTTGGGCTCGAAGGATTTATAACAGGACTTTAACCTGCGTGTGGTCTTGAATAAGGATGTTTGAGACTAACAAATCACTAATAACTTGCAAGCAGTGATGAGATATTTTGCGGGTTTTTTCATGCATGCGCGTCCGTGTAGCAATGTGTTTATATTATGGCGAAAATAGTAGGGTACTATTATTGGCGGGTAAGTACCGGAAGAGTCCAAGACGAGATGGCGAGACAAGCGTGCTACAAATTTTTCGGAAGTTACTATTAATATTCGATTGACATACACATGTTATAAATTCATTTTTCAAAATCAAATCATAACAAATTTTGCGAAATTATGTGGGGTGACCGAGGTACCCCATTTTAGCAAAACTTTTACTTCACTAACACTAAAATCGTTGCGCATGCGCGAAAAAACCCTCACGATATCTCATCACTACTTGCAAGTAGAGTCGCCAGATCAAGACTTGTTCCCCCGCAGAGTTGTTGTCAGGCTGTGGCTGATAAATGTGTTGGATCATCCAGCTATCCGAACAGGGACGTTTAGGAGAGACCGATTAGTAAAAGTGAATACGGCAAGCAACTTGACATTCCATTATCTTGTGGATAAACACAGAGTCCGATACCCTTTTGTTGATTTCTGAAGTTATGGTGCCACACGATACTCGTGGGGTGATAAGGGTATTCTCGAAGGATCAGGCCACGAAATGGAGAACATGATGTTTCTTCTGGCAAAATGATTGTGTGAGACCTCTCGGCGCCTACCGTCTCGACCCGAAGGTGCTACCGTGAATTTTATAAATACATTACTATCTTTTTTTTTTATTGAAAGCTTAATTGAAACTCCACATAGGGGGTTATACATTACTATCTTATCTAGTTATCTCGCGAACAAATTTCGTTTATAGGTTGGTCGCGAAATTGCATCGCGAGATAACTCGTCTGTGGCACAGCGTAAGCGAAATTGCGTCGCGAGATAACTCGTCTGTGGCACAGCGCAAGCGACATTGCGTCGCGAGATAACTTGTCCGTGGTCGCGAAGTGATTAATAGAATTAAGGGGGCATTCTGGTTTTTCAAGTTTTTAAAAATTGATCTTTCGTTATTTGCTTCTTCTTTAAGTATAAGTGTTATAGAATATGCGTTATAGGTTTTATATAAATATATACATGTATATTCCTATTTCCATTTGTTCTTTGATTTTTATGACCACCTACTATATAAAATGTACAACTAAAAACTACATGTTGGAATTGTATGTTCTGCTAGTTTGTAAACATTTGTAACTACAAATATTTCCAAAACGTCTCTGCCACACTCTATCGACTTTTTAACTATGGTTAAATGCATTTCCGACACTAATTTAAAATCATCCTATAGATCGTACTTTTAACTTCGACCGCCGAAAATCAGAAATATTGTTTTAAGGTTAACTGAAAATATACGAGGAAATATAAATTGAATATATCCTACTGCAACCAAATTTTATGGTCATTTAAGTTTGCAAACCGCTAAAGGCTTTGTCAACACGGGTACTACTGTATAAACATGAGAAATGTATTACCTTGTTTTGCTAAATGAAGCTGTCGATTTCTCTCAATTTCCTTGAGGGATTCGATAGTCTTCCTTCCCAAGCTACCCTGATTATTGACAATAGGAGAGTCTGTGGTAACCCTTGAAATCCTGTCGAAGTCCTCTCTACTCGGAGATCGTTTCTCTTCAGAGTTCTCGCACGAATTCTGTGCCAATTTCGTTAGCTCATCGTTTATCGCTCTAACTCGGTTTCGACCCTATAGCAAGATAGTAAAATTTACATTTATTAGAAAAGTACAGTTGTTTCATAAATGTTGCAAATCCGCAAGGCAAGTGTATCATCTTTTAAAATTTAGGGTATGAATTATTTTTTGAAAGTACTATTGAGTAACCTACAATCTAGTTTTCACAAAGTCAACGTAAATATACAGGGTGAGGCGCCAGAAACAGGCCACCTGAATAACTCGGCTGCTATTGGTGTTAGGAAGAAATGCATCAGATGGAATTTTCTTGGTTTCGAGAATCTTATGTTAGTAGCTTTTTTGATGGTGGACGCGTCAAGGACATATGAAGGTCAACTTCATTTTTTTTAAATGGTAAGTCCTACTTTCTGTATCATGAATCGATAGATTATCGAATTCTAAGTAAAACTGTATTGACCTTCATATGTTCTAAATCTAATAGTTAACGAGACATTATCGAAATAATTTTCTCTCTTCTTTGGATAATATCTCGTTAACTATTAGGTTTAGGACATATGAAGGTCAAAGCTTTTACACTCAGACTTCGATACTCTATCGACCTATGGTATAAAAAATGGGACATTCCATTAAAAAAATGAAGTTGACCTTCATATGTCCTTTACGCGTCCACCTACAAAAAAGCTACTAACATCATGCCCCCTTGAAACCAAGCAAGTTCCATCTGATGCATTTCTTCCTAACACCAATAACAGCCGAGTTATTCAGGTGGCCTGTTTCTGGCGCCTCAACCTGTATAAAAAATAGGCACATCTTCCGTAGATGCAATAAGGAATCTACGGACCATCATACACATTAAACAGAATATAAATGTAGTGGATAGGTCAGGTAAGCATAACGTGTGCAAAGTATTCTTATCGATCTAGGTAAACAAAAAAAGCAGGTTTTCAAACATGTGTTAAAACGTCTCCCATGAAAACCTTATCGAATGGTTTATAAAAATTTATTCTATGCAAGTATAAGTTCATAAATTATGTAGTATACTGATTTTCAACAGAATTGTCGTGAAGATGATTACCATAGGATCTTTTTTATATTTGTCGTGGTTTTTGTATGAAAACAAGAAATAGATAATTTTTAGATTGAAAATCTCACATTTCAGTTTTAATAACTGTCACTTTTAAAGGAAATTTTTTTTAATGCAACACAAATTGACAAAAATATTACAAGTACCGCAAACACTATGTTTTAAAAATATGTCCCGTGCAAACTGCTAAATTGCTTGTCATAACTTTTCGAAATATTCTCAATAAATTCCTCAAAAATTTGTTAGTAATACGTGACTTTGCTCTCAACCTTTTTTTTACTAGCGTTAACTATGTCTTCCCTAAAAATGTTACATTATATAACAAGCTTGGTTGTTTACTATTAAACTTGACGTCTATTTATTTACGTATCGCTGTATTTTTATTTCAGATAACTTGAACAAAAATACAGTACAAAGTAAACAAATGTAATTCGTATAGTATAAAGAAATTATAAATGCGACGCTTCGTGAAAACAACCCTTAGGTTGTTAAAAAGATAGTCAATCGATCTTTAACAATTCTTGAGACGTGCACATAATCGAACAACGACGATATGATTCAAGACTTTTCAATATTTTCAAACAAATTCTTATATGTTCGTTGTTGCACAATTACTAAAATAGTACCATAATACTATGTCATTTTGACAAGGGGTATCACGTGACAGCCACTCTAAAATTTGCATTTGCAATTTGTTGAAATTAAGAGTGGATTACTCATTAGTACGATTCAAACATTTTAAATGGAATTATAAGTGTACTAACTTCTTCTAACCGCTTTAAATGCGCCAGTTTCTGTCTCTCGAAGCTTCTGGCGTCTTTAGTCGCTGTGTTCTTCGCTTCAGATCTTTGAGATTCCAAGTGGTTCATTCGGGCCTTTCGGGTTTCAATCTTTGTCGTCAGCTCACTTAAATATCTGAAAATTATATGTTTCGTATATAAGTCGTGCGAGTTATATGTCTTTGAAAATTGTTATATTTATAAGGAATCATGCAGCTACTTTCATTTATGCAAAAGAAAATTAAAACAATTAAATATTCAACATTGTGTGTAGTACAATAAAATATATCTTTTCCATTTTTCTATGAATGTAACGCATTATGTACCAAAAAATAAAAATGCCTTTCAGTATTAATTAAAGATAATATTATGTCAAATGAACATTCACAGTTCTATTTCGACTGCTAAAGATTTTACAGTCACTACATGTTATAATATTTCAATAAAGCGCTATTACAATCCTGTTATTACAAAATATATTATCCACATTTATCTATGACATTAAAATTATGAACCTTGAGTAGCACCTTAAAAAAGATATTATGGGCATTATGAACAGAGACAGTTATGTGGGACGCATTGTACAGGTGTCGCATTTGATATTTCCAAGGAAAATATCTCGAAAAATATGAAGTTGTATGGTTCCACAGGGGACACATTAAACTGTTATTTACTCGACCTTGAGAAGGCCCGTTGTTGGTATGGAAAACACGACACAACTTCACGTCTTCAAGCTCGGGAATTTTTGGCGCGTTTCGGCTTCTAGGTCCGCGTGCGTAGCCGGTGGTTGCGTGGTTGTATTTTTGTTTGTTTTGTTTGGTCTGTTATTTTGTTCAAGACGTTCACATATTATCTTTTGTAATAAACGTTTGCTATTTGCGAATAGTGTTATTTGTAAATCCCCGTAGATCCCACACCTGTAAAAGTCAACTGAATTTTTATATTGAAACCTATATTTTTTTTTTATATTATTATTACCGATATTGATACGTTTCCACTACCGGAACGTAATTTCAGCATAAAGCGTTCCCAAGATATAAACTCTCTATACATTTACTAGCTTAAGGTGCTTTTCAGAAGAGTCTAACACATTCGGTTTTTTTTTAATGCTAATATATATTTAATGAAAACGTGTGTGTGTGTGTATATATATATATATTCAAGATCGTCTGAAGGCTGAATAAATAACAACTAAATTTACCCTTGCGAAACCGTACAACTGCAATCTAAAACATTTTTTCATATCATTCATATTTTTCGAGATATTTGCCCTGGAAAATGAAAATGTGAAATATTTTCATACTCTATAAAAAGCAACTTTACCTTTGCAATTCTTCCCTAGTTGCCAATTTACTCGCCTCTTCCTCGAGATGATGGAATTCCAGGTCCTCGAATGCCTTGCTTTCAGACTCCAATATATCTTGCTGGGCAGAGAGTTTCTTGTTAATATCTAATTGTGCATGTTCGTCCGTGCAGTTCGTTAGCTCTTCCTCTAAACGACTGCAAGCCAGCTCGGCCCTTTGAACCCTTTGCTTGGCTTCCGCTTGTAAATTCGATTGTGTTGTATTATCTTCAGCCATTTGTCTTTCGAGCTCGTTTATCCGCATCTGCACTTTGATCTTCTCGCCCTCATCCTGACTAAGTTTCAAGGACTCCGATTCGTATTCCGCGGACAGCAGCGCCTTTTCTAACTCGAGCTACCGGAAAAATAGAAATTCATTTTACACTTGTTTGAAAAACTTTTGCAAAAACAATTTACAAAATAATGCTGCGAAAATGTTATGCGACTTCGTTTAACTTGACAATGATGCCGTAACATTTTCGTGGTTTACGTGAGTTTACCTGAATTAATACGCTTTCGACGACTGTAAAATTACATGTTTTTCAAAACTTACCTAAATATCAGTTAAGTTAAATGGTGATTGTAATGTAAAAATACACAACGATTTAAATGTTAAAATCATTCACATAGAAATATGACAGATCCTTGCATTTAGAATATTTGTAAAGTGAATTTAAAGCTTGGAGTTTGTGTCCGCTATTTTTTCCATCTAACTTGATGGACTGTATGTAAATATAAAAATTATATGGTTAAGGAAAGTTTTAACAGTAACGCGTCTGTGGGGAACATTCAAATTTTCTGAGTTCACTGTTGCTAAACGGCGTCATTTGGAGTTGCACAGATATTTTTCTTAATTACCTGTTTTATACATAACTGAAGAATCTTTATTTCGAAAAAGTGACCCGCAATTTCTTTCATACTTTGATATTTAAATTTTAAATACTAAATTAATCGACATGTTCGACGAACGAACGACGAAAGGTAACTGGACAAAGAATGGCGGCCTTAAAGGAAGGAAACTTATCATACACTGCAAAAATGCCAATCAAATATTTACTCGAAGACGAACATTGATAAGGAAGTCAGAGTCATACTGTCGACTATCTTTAACATGATATTTGTAGCTTCAACATCTTGCAGTTACAATTATAGAAAACGTCAGGATGGGAAAGCGAGTCTAGTTAACAATGACTAGAACAATATAGTTTCAAATTAAAAAGAGTGTTGCGCCATCTAGCGACCTTAGTCCCTTGACTTTTCTTTTTAGTGACTCGCTTGTTAGATGGCGTAACAGTATTTATGGCAGATTTCAGTTAAAGTTTGCTACCAATCTGACGCTTGCGTCTGCTAGCAGACTCTGCCGATTTTGTACCACGTCAGAATCGGTTATCTGGGAAGCATATTAGAGAAAGTTAAAGCGGATCGGAAGAGTTTGAGCCAAACCGGAGCAGGTCGGAGCAGGTTTGCGCAGACTGCGGCAGATTGGAGTATGCTAAAGCACTATGCAAACGCTTGGAGTGAGTTGTAGTGGATTATAAGCAAGTTGAAGCAAACTGAGGTAGATTAGACGTGTTGAAACGGACTGAGCATTAATATTCTATTTTAACTTTAGATTGGCATTGATTAGACTTTTGATCATGCATAGAATTAGATTAGAGCAGTAGGATCAAAAGGTACCACAAATTTTCGCGTTACATTTTTAAGTTCAAAACTCATTCTAAAACTGCAGAAGTTGTGCTCCTAATGTGTTACATGCTTTTCTAGCTGAAGAGAGAGAGAGAGAGAGAGAGAGAGAGAGAGAGAGAAGAAGAAGAAGAAGAAGAAGAAGAAGAAGAAGAAAAATGTACATTTTGATTCGCTAAGGAAAAATGAAGGACTAGCGCGTATAGCTAATAGTAAATAAATTAACGTGCACCTACTGCATGATTAGACTAGGTGTAATTTAAAACAGTAAAAACATTAGAAGAATCTCAAAATATATTATTTTCTATATTATTTTCAACCTATTAAACACATTATGAAAGAAAATAAGTTTCTATTTCATTCCAGTTTGTTGCAGTTCTGGAAGAAAATTTTTATTTTGCATAAACATCTGCTGTCTATACATGATTAAACGACGTGCAGTTCGTGCTGTGCTAACTAGCGTGTAAAAGTATATTTTTAACTAAACGGTATTGCAGTATTTTTAACAAATAATAAAACTGAAATTCCGTGAAAATTAAAAGTAGAGATCGGATACTGTATACATATGATGAAACATCTGCTTTTATTTAAATATATGTATAATATAAACTACGATTAGTAGTTCTAATCTACTGAAACAATAGGGAAAATACGTGTACTCCCACTATAAGGAGTGTCCCAAAAATATTGTACTTCCTTAAAAGGAATGATTCCTCATATCATTTGAAGTAACTGTTTCCTTTGCGAAAATGTTCTCCACGGCTTTGTTAAGGAGTTATTAACGAAAAATACACAAATCACAAAGGAAAAAGTAATTTCAAATGACCTGAGGCATCATCCCTTTCAAGGAAGTACATTTTTGGGACACCTTGTGTGATTATTGGCTTGTTTCATTCCAACTAGTCAGAAACACATTGCTTTCGGCTACCTTTTTTTCAGCCGTGTACTATACACGAGTATTAGTATTGTTCTATAGTATTTTGAAAGACTTTAACCAGATAGCTGTTGCAACCTCTTTGAAAAATGTGTACTTAAATTTTAAATACTCGTGAAACACAGAGCACGTGTGGCCACCTGTTATAATACGGAATTAAGTTGTAGAACATTTTCGCAAAGGAAAAAGTTATTTCAAATGAGTTTAGAAATCACCCTTTTCAAGGAATTACAACATTTTTGGGACCGAGTATATGAACCCGTAATGGCTTCAATGATGACTATCAAAAGAAAAGAATACATTTCCAAAAAGAATTCATACTACATACAGCTTTTCATAATAATTATTTGTACATGTTTATTGTGTTCCTTTCATTTCATCTTGGCTTCCAAATATTTCAAACATCTTGAAGTTTACGAATATATTTTAGTTTTCACTAAAATTGCAATATAAACAGCAAATTGTAACTACTTTTTATGTATGACGAGTATGCTCGTCAAAAACAGCTAACAGATCAAAGAAATACTAATTATATATTAATAACGTTCTAAGCATTCTAACAAAGTTCATGCTGACGTTTTAAATGAAGTGTTACTACTTAATCCTTTGCATTTAAATGACGATTTGAAGCGTCATGAACGGTTAAAGTTCGCTTTCATCCAATAAATCGCACACAAATAATGCAGGATGAGTAAATGTATTCTATTCCGCTCTATTGCTTATAAAATGTTTCGAACTGAATGAAATTTTTGGATCTTTTCCATCTTTGGATTTTGGATTTTTTCTAGGGTTAATATAGCTTCGAGCGCAATGCATTAAATGGGCTAAATAACTGTACGTTTTAATCTTGCTCACTCACCCACCTATAAGTATTATAATATCTAATATGTTTAAGGAAAGTTATCTTTTGTAAAGATTATATAGCTGTACTCCAATAAAAAAAGAATTCCATTTGTTGGGGTGGGATTGTTCTACAGCGTAAAATTGCTTCTAGTAACAATCAAATAACGTTATTAAAAGAATGCTTCCTACAGAAAAACAGTACACAAACGAACTTATGGAATGCAACTAGCAAAAGATTTGAAAATTATCACAAGAACAAAAGATAGATACATCTATAAATATTGTTCCAATAAAAATTTGTAGTTACCAATTAAAGTAATTTTATGGAATTATTATGTAGTATGTTTTCCTATACAGACGGTATCGACTCAGTCTAAATATTTACCAATCATTTAATAAGCCAAGATCAGTTTGAAATCTCGAGGCAGAACTGATATGTACATCGAATCGATTTCTATTTTGAATTGACTAAAGCTTGATTGACGTATCTTCAACGTATACTACATAAAACAGTCTACAAAGCTTTCATATTTCCCGAAGAATACTAATTCAAAGCATTTGTTAATTTCGTGATCATTGTTTAAGCTACATTGAAGACCCAACTAACATCTACCCATGAACAATGATGCATATTCTCAAAACGCGGGTGGTGTATTTCCTTAAGCATTTTAACAACTACAATTTAGAACACAACTTGATAGAAAAGAACATTACTTCTGATCCTCTTCCGTTGTCAGCAGATGTTAAAACAAATAAAGTTCGTTCGCTTTGGCATCAAGAAACATTTTCAAATAATTTAATGAAACAAAGGATATAAGCAATATACCTCTCTACTGATTTCCTCTTCCTGAATCTCTATGTCTGCGACGCTTCTTTTTAACGCGTCCATATTTCCAAGAATGTGCAACTTTTCATTCTGGAGGAACTCTATGTACTTCCGCCTGTCCTCTTCCTCGAGTTCCTTCCTCTCTTTATCAGCCTTAGCCTCATTCGACTTTGTATTGTCCTTCTCCGAATTATTCTTCTTCGGAATCATACAAATCTCTTTGGATTTCGACAGCATCGAAAGCTGCTCGATAGCTTCGAGGAGATCGTCGTTCGATATCGCCAGTTTATTCTCAATCATCTCGCACGAATTCGAGGTCTGACTGTTTTTCTTTGGTATGGAATGATTTTGATTGTTATTCTGCGACGAGCTGATCACAACGTTCTCGTACAAGCTAACGTTACCACTGGTCGGCGTCGAGTTATCGTAATTTCGCGTGTTATTCGGCTGCGAGACGATCTTGGTTCCGTTCAATTGAATCGTCCCGTAAGCAGACGTTTCTTTTGCCCCATCGCCAGCTTGACCGTAACCATTATTGTTATTGTTTAATACGGAATGGTCGATTGTCGTGTTATCGTAACCCGGGCTACGTACTTGCGCGATCGAGCCGGAAAAACTATAGTCCCCGTTGCCAAGAACGTTTGGCCACTTCGTCGTTTGATTATTGTTCGGCATGGTCGACTGAGGATGATGTACGTTCGTCGTTTGGTTCTCCGATTGGTTGATCGGGTTTCGGCAATTGCTCGGCGAATTGCCGTTTTGGAAATTAACTTTGGAGTTCTGCACGCATACGTTCTCGTACGACGTAGAATGCGTTGGTTTGTTCGTGTCGAAGGAGAAGTGAGACTGCGTCTTCGATGGACTCTTCGGGCTTTCGAAAGGCGAATTGTAGCCGAGTCTTTTGTCACGTGGAAGCGAGCCATTTGTTTTGATTCTGTAAAATAGAAATAAATTTTACATTGGAGAAGGGTGATATAGAATACATTCGCATTCTATAATTTCACATTTCGGCTTAACTTTACCTTGGCAACCCAGAATTTTATAACTTTTTAAAATACAATCTTGTCAATTGTAACGAAAAAATGCCAAAAATTGGAGCTTTAATGTGAGGAATTCACTGGTTCAAAAGTTATGCGTGTTTAAAGTTGAGAAATCATTTAAATTACGTTAAAAAATATTACTCTTATTAATGCAGACAGAGGAAATATTCAGATTGATCGATTGTTTTTGTACTATGTAATCACACAATTCTGTAACAGATGAATGATAAAACATGCCATCTGAATATTTCCTCAATGACTTATATATTGTGAAATATATTGTGAAGACTAACATACTGAATAAGTTTAAGAGCTCTGGGCAACAAATGGTCAGCTCGATTTCGACGTGCTGCCCACTTAGATTTTCGGAATCGTTCGAAGCAAGGAACAGTTAGAGCGACTGTAAACATTCGGGACAACAGACGATCAGCTCTATGTAGACATGACTGCCCACTTAGAATTTTTAATATTCGGGGCAACAAACAGTCACAAACGTCTCATGATATGACCGTTTATTGCACCGAACTGTTGGAAGAATATGTTCTTTTACAGTCACGTCGAAATCGAGCTGACCGTTTGTTGCCCTGAGCTCTTCAGTTATCCTGTATAAATTTCGCAGCTAGCATTTAGTAACGAAGACGTAAACAAACCATTTTACGATACACCGCTGTAATCTTTCATCACATTTATTTCAAATCTTAGTAAATAAAAAATATAATTATATGATAGTTGGATAAAATAATGTTCTATACATGTTCCATATAATGTATAATATATTAACTGAATGTTCTTTAGGTAATAGACAATATTTACGTATGTATATCATTTGAGTAGATGAAGGTATAGGCTAGTTTTTTATTACCTGAAAATGAATATTATTACAGCTGAGCACCGTAAAAAAATTGAACAAAATTTATTTTAAATCATTGAACGAACTATTATAAGTTATTAAAAGTACTTTCATACAATCTCTGAAATCAGCGTTGAACACAAAAACATTATTCAGTACATAGTTTCGGAACATATTTCAACGTTGCTAAAATTAGCGAGACAGGCCCCACTATAATTACCTAAACCTCTTCATTTTTTTAGTAAAGGTCTACAAAATTCACAAAAATTTTGAAAATAATTTTGAAACTGCTATTCGAAGACCGCAGTTTTTACGACGATTATATTGTTCCACTTCTTTTACTACTTCGCGTGGTTGTATATTTTGAATAAGTATTAAGTATTCGAATAAGTAATTTATTTTTCCTTTTCTTTTGATTTTTACAATTACATCCACAAATAATCACGAAAAATTTCCTTATTTATTAATTGTATGAAGTATGATTTCACTCTATTAGATAAATAAAGTCAATCTGCACTGTGCGCGTCATTTTATCTTATAGATTGTGAAGTTTTCTAAAGAAAGATTAATTTTTTCAAACTATTCTCTTCGGGTTGGACTACAACGAACTGTCAAACTACATAATACATGGTACAGCCGGATAAGGAAGGTCAAAAGTGCCCCTAAACCAAATTGAATTTGCTATAGACCATTCGATAGCGTATCCAAAGAAAAAATATTTTGTGCCAATTTACAACCATGTATGTCGATTGGGGGGGGGGGGGGGTAGTAATGGGGTGACAAAGAAAATAAGCTTTTTTCGTAATTTCCCTTATCCTCTTCAATTGAAAATTCTATAAAAATTCATAGATGTGCATTCTAATATCTAAAATATGCCTGACTTCTTTCGGAATTTTCAATTGAAGAGGATAAAAGAAATTACGAAAAAACCTTATTTTCTTTGTCATCCCATTACTACCCCCCATGTTGTTATATTCGGCTGAAAATTATCAAAACGGATTTTCTTTGGATAAGCTATCGAATGGCCTATTACAAATTCAATTTTTCTTTAGGAGCACTTTTGACCTCCTTATCCGGCTATACCCTTTATAACTGTTAATAACAGGAGTTTTTGGTGTTTAACAATTTCGCCGTAATCACCGACAATCTACGTTCTGGATATTTTTTTTAATGCGAAAGAGAACTCTTCACCTGTTAGGCTGCCTCGGTTTCTCCGCAGCACTCTGCCTCTCGTACTCAGCACACATGGCAAGAATCTCTTCAAGTCTCATTTTCTCCTGCTTCTCGACCTCTTGTTCTCGTAGCCTCTCCTCTTTCGCCTGTTTCCGCCTGTTTTCTGCTTCTCTGCGTTTGTTCTCTGCGTCGATCTGTCTTTCTCGCAGTTCCTCCAACGAGCAACCGCTTTCGGTGCTCGGGGTCGGACTCTTCACCCGGCCATAGTTTCGCTTCGGATCGTTATACTTCGGATTTCGATTGAACGCCGGACTCGGTGGCTGTATTCTTTTAATGTTCGGGTTCGAGCCGAAATTCTGCGCGCCGCTCACGCTCCTCAAACTTCCGGTGCAGAAATTCCCGTTGTTAGCGTTGTTACAGATGCTAGGGTTCGAGCCGAACTTGTCCAACTGAAGGTACTCCGTGGTGGTGGTTTTGGTTACGATCAAGCTTTGGCTCATGTCGTATTCCCTCGCGTTCAGCTCGTCCAAATCAGCCGATCTCTGACACGTCAGGCTGCGCGACATCAGATCTCCCTGGCTGGCTGTGTTCTTCAGTATCGGGTTCTGCGGACTGGTACCGTTCTCGGTGTTGTTCTCCCGGTAATATGGTTTGTAGCTCTTCAGATAGGACTCCGCCGAGGAATACATCTGAATCTGATTGTGATTCGTCGGTGTGCTCTGATATTGAAGGTTAGGCGTATTCGATCGGCTAGGTGTTCGCGTTTCTCTCTGACGGTTTTCGTCGGAGCAGTGATTAGAAGAGGGCGATGCGAAACAATTGCCAGGCGAGGATGCGTTTAAGTAGTGAGACGGAGAGGATGTATTGATCGAGGGAGTGTTCGAACGGCTCCGATCCAAATTGGTTAAATTTTGTAGAGGAGAATTGTTGTTACCGTTCTTCAGCGAGATCAAGCTAGAGGATCTAGAGTGTCCTAGGATTTGATCGGCTGGGACATTCGTGGTGACCGCACCAGCTGGGAATACTTTTGGTGAGACACAATTGTTTCTATTTTGTTTGGAGAGCATTTCAAATTTCGTCAATTTTCCCAAGAAACCGATTTCATCGTCCGAGCAAGAGTTCCTTGGCGATTTTCGTGGCGCGACCGGGGGTTTCCTTTCCAAATGATAGTTCTCCTGGAGCTGGTTCTCCGGCAGCAAGAAACTGATTGGCGCCATTGAGATTCTCGATTGTGGTAGCACCGATCTTAATTGTTTCGCTTCGGCTGGGTGGTTGAATCGCATGTAATTCGATCTTCCAATCGATAACATGCAACCTGCAAGAATGCAGGAACACGTTTTATTTCAATGTTTTTACTATCAAATAATCTTGATTTGTTCAAAATCAATTTTTCAATGTCGATAATTTTGCACTGTACGTGCAGCATGTATACTATGATAACCTTAAGGAAATTAATTTTATGTACACACATAGACAAAGAATACTTCTTATCTTTATTTATTTCTGTTTTCGAATAGTGTTTAACATTAATTATTCCCCGAATCTTTTGTTATTGCCACTAGAAGTACCGGATCAGCTAAACTAACTGCTTTTAGATTTGCTATTTTACACTTATCGAAATTTTAAGAACGCCTCTGCGAATAAAAATGATGCAAAATGTGAACATAGCAGTCTTCTTATTTTTATGAAGCAATACGACCTAATCACTTCAATGCTCGTGATAGTTCCAGTTTTAAGCAACATATTTTATAATTTCCCACAATATTCACAGAATTAGACTCTTGTTACAGTCATTAACCTATTTAGACCTACTGTATTATATATATATACAGTATAATTCATTAAATAAACAAATAAACTATCATATTTTAACTTTTTAGTATAAACGGATCTATTGCATCATTATATTCGATGAGTAGTTCCCAGCAACCTTTACACGGATTCGTTATTTCGAACGTCCTTCATTATACAGATATAGGTATAATGAAAATTTCATAAAATTGTGAGTGAACTAGTTATAGGTTAAGTTATAAGGTAATAGGTTAAGTTATAGTTGACTGAACTGATTTGCAAGAGAAGTTCCGAAAATCGGTCAAATCGGATTGAGCTCAAATTTTGCACATATACACATTTTGTATTAAAAACATGTTTCCCAAAAGGGTTTTCCGACTCGAAAAAGATTTTCTATCATATTAGTATCATTTTGTACCTTACCAACACAACATGTTATACCTTACCAGCATAACGCTTGGATTAGGTGCCGTTTCTGAAAGTTGGTCTCACACGAACCAAGCATTAAAAATATATTATGAACATCTTAAACGAACAGAAATGCTCATGCAGTGAACGTAAGAAGAAAAGGAGGGAGAAGAGGAGGGAATTTTATCCTTTTCTCTGTTCTTCAAAGGAATTCGTTTGCTTTCAGAGATTCTCAGATAACGGCATAAAACGCCCGACACGTAAAAATGGTCAAACTGAATTTTGTACGCAACGATTACATGAGAAACGGCTTCTTGAAAAGTCGAGGACTTGGTCAACCGTATTTAAGTCAAGGTCTTACCTTGAGCGAGTCTCACTGGCGAATTTATTGGTACACCATCGACTGCCGTGCTTCCATTTATGGGGTGAAGAGTGACCACGCCGTTATTGTTTTCAATCGCGCAATGAATGGATTCAACATTGGTACCGACGACAGAAATATCCGCATCTCGACTCGATCCGAGGGTTACCTTGCCTAAAACAAAAAGAAAACAGAAATATTGAAATCCACTCGAGTTCCATCGACAACCAAATTGGATCTGTGACGAATACTTTGTACAATGCACAATGCTTGCATTGTAAACATACTTTGGTATCCGTTTATGATACGGTAAAGTCGATAAAATTATTATTCAGTATTACATTTTCGGACTACTTAATAAGCACCTAAACATTTTTTTCCCCTGTTGTAGAATACATTGCATATTTACTCTGTAGATACGTCGTTGACATTTTACTGCGCCTGAACGTTTTTTAATAATAAAACTAATCAACCATTATTATAAGGTAAATTATAACTAGAATGCAATTTACAGAAGGGAAACATTAAAATATCTTAAAAGTTAATTTCGTTTTTGAGTAGTACACGATGCTAATCCAGAACAGCTTTTTCAGTAAGCAAATAACATGGTTAAATACGCGAAAGCTTGGGAAATAATAAAGCATTAACAAAAAGATGCATTGTTTGCAAGGTTTGCATATGTTCATGTTGCTCAACAACATTAAGCCACGTATTATGAAAAGAACTTTTGAGACAACCTAAAAGTTCATATAATAATATTCTCGAAGTGCCATAACTAAAAAATGTTTTTGTTTAAAACTGTATTTCATCGTGTGCTTTTAGAAAATATTTTGTATTAATTGCAGCAAAAAGAAAATAGAAAAAAGTATACATCATTCCTGAGTATCTTACTTGTTTTTATAAAATTTATTCAAATAAATTGTTAATTGAATTATAATTAATTCGTTTAGTCACATTTCTTTTTATTAGATTCTTATTAACGTTATTACTATTGTAATTTGCTAAATTATGTTAAATATTAATCTTTGATTATGCACAATTATTGATGCACAGTATTCAAAAAAAGACCACAGTATTCGGGTGGGGAGGGGGCGGGTGAGGGGCCACAGTAATTGCAGCACAGTTTGGGGAGGGAGCACAGTAATTAAAGCACATTAACTAATAATTAAAGATTATAGACACACGGTAACTGACTTCAGAACCTGTTATTTTACGTGTCATAATATTTAAAGAATGTTTAATGTTTGTTTTATAAGAAAATTTACACCGATAAAAAATCCTTACAATTTAATTTTAAATTTTTAAAAAAGAGTTTTTTTAGAGAACAAGAAGTTTTTTCTAGAGAAATTTCGGAAGTCCTGCTGGAGGACACAGTAATTGGGTCCTCTACACTAGTTTGTTGTAATAGGAGTTGTTACTCAATCCATAGCATGAAAACAGTGTCGCTTCCGCGTGCGTAATCCAAGTTTTCGTAGGCCCATCGACAAATAGAATCGGTGGTTACGTATTAGCGAATACATTGCTCGCGGTCTCCGCAAATTTTCACACTTTGATATTATCCTGGGTTTCGTTTTTGTGGCGAGGATTGTGGACGCGCGTGGTTTAACAATGCAATGGAATATCGCGAAGGATCTTAATGGACCACTTACTTAATTAGTCAATTAACTACTATACGTATAAGGATGTTATAATGTACAATGGTCTTCACTTAATTAGCTTTTAGTTCAGTTGAAAATGTTGCAATCGTACCCAAGGAATTAACTCGAAGACACAATTTTACGAATCCAATAGGTTCCTATTTCTTCTACAGATTCCCGTTTAATTTTAATCGACGGAAAGTTTTGATCAACATTCGTTGCAAGAAAAATAATAGAAGGTACTAGAATAATTCAGCTATAAAGTTTTATGAGCACATGTTGATTTCATTTTGCTCTAAGTTCGTTCATAAAGTACATTAAACTTTTGATAAAAATAGGGTAAGAGACCCAGTTATTGTTGGGGTACCAATTACCATGCCGATATTAATTATACTTATTTTTAAAGCATAACGAATATTAAAAAATATATATAACATACCTAGATAGCACCCGACGTCCATAGAACGTTCATTTTATGTCCAGTTTACGTCCGAACATTTTACGTCTGCTTCGGACGACCCTGGTACCTAAATTTCGAACGTTCTAAGGGCATCCGTTTCTACGTCCCATGGATGTCCGTGGGACCTGGATTTCGAACATACGACTTATAAATTAGATATGTTCCAGGAATGCTCACTTCTTACGCGCGAGATATATAATATACAGGGTGAATCACGAATCGTGATCAGTAGAGATTACTATGTTATTAGCAGTCTAGTCAACTCTATTTTTTGTATGTTTTTTCAAGGTCACTTTAAATTTTTTGCAGATAGACATAATTTTTGTATGCCTATATGTTAGAGGATCTCAAGACGAATTCGGTAAATATCGGAACATAACTAAATTTCAAATGTTCTAACGTGTTTCGAATGTCTTAAAGATATTATTTATAACAATGACTACAGCAATAGCTAAACAGCGGGGTGCAAAAAAATTTTTTACCAGGATTTCCGAAGAACTGCAGTAAAAAAGAAATTGAGTAGTTTTAAATATTCAGAAACCATATTTTACACATCTTTGAAGAAGTTAGGTTTTGAAATGTTCTATAAGCGTCCTGTAAATTTCCTGTTAAAGTCCTGAATATGTCTAGCCGGACGTCCGCGCGGTACGTCCTATGGACGTCCCTCTTTGTCACTAATACCTATCTAGGACGTGCCTGGGACGTATCTGGGATTGTATCTCGGACATATCTGGGAAACACCTACGTTATTTAGACGACCCTGGGACGTACAAAAGGTTCGGTACGAACGTCCATACGACGTCCGGGTGCTATCTGTGTATATATTAACTAATTTTAATGAAAAACATGTGATATCTCTTTTCTAATATTCATTATGCTTTAAAAATAAGTATAGGCACAGTAATTGATACCCCCCCCCCCCCCAGTATTTGGGTCCCTCAACATTAAGAATTCAATTTTACAAAGAAATGCCTTTATTTTACTACCACGTTATATATCAATCAATTAACTTGTTTAGATTTGTGAATAATATTTCGATACAAATGAAATTTTCTTGTACGTAGTGAAAATTATGTACGCAAAATTATTGCAGCGATCAACAATTTGTATACAAGATCCACATGGTATATGCAGAATCGAAAGCGAGACAGATCTGGACCGTACAATCATTTCTAAGAAATCCGGGAATGCGGATGACCCACCGTACATTCGCCGGTTTTCTAATAATAAATTTCTTCGATAACTTTTGCCACGTTGCGCAAGTGATTCAACCATAGGCGTACTTGTTTGTTTATAGTCGATAAAGTTAGACGTATTGATCTGTTAATGGTAATTTAAGATCCTCATTACTTGTAATTACTCCTGTATTGGTTTCTAAAAATTAATCTAAAAGTAAAAACTTGGAGAACGCATTATTCTTCATACTGTATTTCTCCAGATAATGATTCCAATCCTATTTATGATATAATAGATTATACCTTATTGTGATTAATTATTAGTATTGCTATTATTAATCCTACACGTACAGTATATCAGGCTACTATATTAATCTATGTCCAACATTCTCTGGAAACGTTTGTAATTTCTTAACCTCTTATTTCTACACAAATCAGCAGTGAATATTTTCTTTTTGATTTTGTTTGTAATTTCTTAACCTCTTATTTATACACAAATCAGCAGTGGATATTTTCTTTTTGATTTCTTTTTAAACAGAAATTTTAATTTTTTCCATAATGTTGGATACCGTCAGTGACAAGTTAGAAATTACTTGTTGGTTTACAATGAAATTATAAAGAATAACAGCTTTCACAGCTTCTTTTTATGCTGCAACAACTACAAAGTTACTAACGACATTTTGACAATTGTATTTGTATGTTTATAACCGTCAGAATCGTCTTATCAGTTAAATCGTGAAAATTTAAGAAACTTATTACCTGCAAACGATGATGGGTCGACAGCTGGACTCTATTTGAGAGATCAGCTGGTTTTCGGGGGTCGAACGAATCGCAACAACACGCAATGAAAAATTCACCGGGTTTTGACCGATAAACCTCCTAATTCGTACATTAGTGACGAAACAAGATGAAGTCTAAGCGGTGCCCCGCACTGCGAGAAGCGAGTAAATCGCGGTGCATTCTACAAAGGACTGCAGTTATATTTAGTTTTGGCGCGGTCGTGCACTCCCGTGCATTTTCGGTCTTTTTGGAAAAGCTTCCGCCACGTTGCGTTCAAAATATACTCGCGGCTAGGGGTGAGTCTTCGTCTACTTAGCGGTCTACGAAACTTTGAGGAGTTCAGAGATGCAATTTTTTTCTATCTTGGGAAAGGGTTCTTCTGTTTGAATTGGTCAGATGAAGCGGCCGCTGTTCTAGTCCGCGAACTGCAGACTTTGTAACAGCAACCCGCAGCCAGATATTACAGTGGCGGACAAAAGAAAGTTTAAAATTGGAATTTCTCTATATACAGTCGAGTCCGAAAGTAAGCTAACGATTGGCGTATGCAGGCAAATCAATATGGCATATCTTTAATAATGTTATAGACTGCGAATCTTTATGCAAAATAAAAATTGTCTGCATCGATTGCAAGGGACAGGTAGAAACCAAATGGAATGTTATTTCTTCTGAATCTTAATTGTTACTCAGTTTTGCTATAAATGCATAAAGATCAGCAGTCTAATGCTAATATATGTTTTACTAATGTATTTGTTTATTTATTTGTACATTCCAAATCAAAACAAAACAATAACTTCATTTTATATTAAGAAAATCACAAATACGTTAGCAAAAAATACATGCACCCAACGATATTAACGACTACATACAGTCAGACATACAATCGCATCGGTATTTAAGTGGACGCGGTCGAATTCGGAGTACGCGATGCTGTTTTTTTTTAAATATAGTTTGTACTTAACTTTCCTGGTCTTCTGCTTCTGTGTACAGTAAGCATGGATAGTGTCACAGTCAATTGTAGAGTTTCAAAACGGAAATTTTCGCCAGTCAAAAAGTAAGTTGACGCAAACAAATTTTTTACTTTTAAAACAAATTCATGACTATAATTACTTATTAATTATATTAATATACGTGGCTGATTGTAAAATATTTTTAGCATGTAATATTTATAATAATAAATTGTCGTTATTTGTAGTATGCATAAGAATGTAGGTGAAAAACTGTGATAAGCGTCAATGCAATATTAGTTCGTAACATTAATATGTTTATTCAGTCTTTATAATTCTAATCGAAATAGTCATTTCTTTTTTAACAAAACAGTAATAAAATTAACACATTTTTTCATTCTTATTAATTTTTGTTAATATCGAAAACATGTAGGACCTCTGAACTCCGAATTTTGCCATAGATGGAAATAAATTTTCTTGCAGTAATTTTATATATTTGGCAGCAGTAAGTTTTCCATCAATTACTGCTAAATTTCCAACGTGGTTGTTATTAAAACAACCCCATATCATTATACTGCCACCGCCGTGTTTTTTGTTTAAATGTCTGACCTTCTTTTCTCCAAACATATTTCCTTCTTTTATTTGAAATTAATTCAAATTTAGATTTATCACTCCATATTATTGACTCCCAAAACGAAATTGGTCTTTTATAATGCTCCTTTGCAAAATGTAAACGTTTTTGAGCATTTACCTTAGAAATATAAAGTCTTTTTCTTGATATCCGTCCATGTAAATTTTGTTCATGAATGCGTGACTTAATTTGCGTAATGGATATCGGCAATGATAAATTTTCTTTTATTTGTCTTGCACTAATAAAGGGATTATTTTTTTACTTCCTTTATAATTCGTCGATCTTGACGAGCAGATGTTTTTCTCTTCTTATCTGTTCTTATCATATTTTCAGGTTTACCTGTGTTTTTTAATTTTGTATATATTTTCCGAACATCTTCTTTGGAGATTCCAAACACCACAGCTATTTTCAGCAAACTCTTTCCATCCATTCTTCTTTTATAAATTTGAATTCTCTCAAATACTTGTAATTCTCTAGTTTTAGGCATACTACAAATAACAACTATTTATTATTATAGAAATTACATGCTAAAAATATTTTACCATGAACCACGTACATATACTAATATAATTAATAAGTAATTATACTCATGAATTTGTTTTAAAAATAACTTTGTTTGCGTCAACTTACTTTCTGACTGGCGAGAAGACAGGAATTTTAGAAATTTGTAATTACTACACTTTCCGCGATACTTTCGTTTTGAAACTCTACAATTGACTGCGACACTACCCATGCTTACGCGACTGTAGATCATGAAGAGCTACTATTTTCTTGTGACCGCGTCGACCTCGCCGACTGTAGAAAAGGACACCACTTGTAAACACGGACTGCGCATACCGTGTTTAGTACAATGTCATTTTAATCAGAAAAATGCTACAAATAAGTTGGCGAAAGTCCCATAAAGAAATAATGAAAAATATAGAACTTTTGTTATTGGATTTTTTGTAAGGGATAGGCGAAGCGACTAAGATCGCGTAGGTACAATGTAAAGCCAAATGGATTCAAAGAATTTAAGAATATCAGCTTACTAACATTATCATGGGAAAATCAATGTTTCTTTGTGACATGTTTCTTACAATTAGAAATAATGCAAACAATTTTTATTCTGTATAAAAATCCGCCGTTTGGTTATTACATAGGGTGAGGTATTCGTGAGAAAAAACAAAATAACAACAATCAGCCAGCGAATAAAGGGACTGCAGAATCTTATCTGTTTCTCTGTAGGGTCACACTATCATACAAAAACAGACTACTGCAAACATTCTAAGCAAGTTACGCTGTTCGAAGACAACTTCACGCTTTCAGAATACGCATAATAGAAACTTGGGCGAGATCATTATTAATCTTCAATACTGGACAAAAAAAGTTTAAATAGCAATGTATACGATAATTACCGTAATTTTTGCAAACTGTTTTTTCATAAATATCTACATCTTATAAAATAATGGAAACTAGAAAACCGCAAAAGGGAATAGAAAATGATAGTTTATTTAAAACCATCAAACAAGTAACGAAACTGGAAGCAGAATAGTAAGTTTAATTTTACATTTTTCTGATTGCAATTTTGATATTAAAAAATTTGGTTAGATTTATGATCCTGTAGGACCTCGGTTGCTGTCGATTATAACCTCTTCGGTCTATGTACTTGCAATTAACCCTTTGTCGTATCTTCATGGTCCCAATAATTAAAACTTCATTGTCTGTAATAATTTCACAGTAGACAGAAGAAAATTTATATTTATTGTATTAAGTTGTTGCACACGAAATATCCGATTTTAGAATGCAAACTTTATGACGCGTCTTGATTAAGAAATACTATTGTAGCCTGTAGGCTTATTATACTATTTTAATTTTTACTTTAAATAAAGCTTATTTCAAGTGAATCAATATGATGATATGGAAAAATAAACAATGACAACGTTATGCGATGTTTGGTCAAAATGTGGTAGTAAGTGAAAGCACTATTCGTCGATGGTAGGAAAAATTAAAAAGTGGAGTTGACGGACTTGTGTACAAAGAAGGTGAACGACCAAAAAATTCAATTTTTATCGACAGGCGTTCTATCATAGTCGTTTTATCGTCACGACTATATTCATTGTATATATTATGTTTGTTTAATGTTACTGTTAGGAATATATAGGTAATATGCTCATCTAAAATTGTCCGGAGATTTCCAAAGGGATTATGATCCAGGGATTGTGGGAGTCCAACTTTTTATATTATTTTTGACTCAAAAGAATTGGATGCCTTTTTTGAAGCGTGCTTGGAGTCGATATCTTGTAGAAAGATAAACGATCAGTATTAATCGTATTATTCTCATTTGTCTGCGTAATTAAGGATGCAAATGTTAGTTACAATAAATGTATTCACAGAAATGAAGAGAAATATCGACAAAATGTGTGCTACAGTAAAACCTTAGTCTAAGCGCAACAGGGCTCCGCCTCATTTTTGTCATAAATGCATCTAGTGATAGGGATATTAACTCAGATCTATTTATTGTCAAATCAGTTTTATATTATTGAAAATAACTCCTATTTTTACTTGCTATTTTAATTATTATTTTCAGAATAATTTTACGAATATACATATAGAATCTCTTTGCATTCTTTAATAACTCAGAGTAATAAAGAGTACTTATTGTGAGTTAATAATGTGTGCTTTATTAACTGTTTATTGAGTTCAGTTAATAAAAAGTACTTTAAAAGTAATAAAGAAAGAAGAATAAGTTAATTTTTCAGCTCGATTTCAGCATATTTTATTTTCTGGTCGTAGAATTGAATCCGAGGCCTCATTATGTTTTGCGAGTTCCATTGTTCAGACATTGTTTACGGTTATTCAGTTCTCAGATTTTGTATAGCGGCATTCCATTGACGTCGATAAAATTACTGTTCGTATCTGTACGCTATATAGCCGTGTAATCGGTCGAACACGATGTAATTGCATAGCTTCTCGTAGCGATCGCTACTAAAGGGATTATTCGAATTTATCGTGTGTTAGGTAATCCCATCAATTTCGTTAATTTAGTGCTGTAAAGCTAGTAGCGAATTGTACAAGACATGCTCATGGTCAAAGCAAGTACAGCATTTAGCAATAAACACTCACGTATTTCCATGACTGTGGCTTTATCCATTTAACTACTTCATTAAATAATTAGTTTATCCCACAATTCTATTCAGTATAAGTATATTTTTCTGTAAAAGAAAAAGTGACTGTGGTGTCTGTGCAAAATAATTTAATTTTCACATTTTCACAGATAATTAAGAATCACATAAAAGATTGGAAGGACATAAATTTTCTGAACTAGAACCATAAAGGATAGATAAATTCAAATACAACCCATCTAAAATTAATAACATCAAACTAAGACTGATCATTTCAGTATACAGGGCGTTTGGGAAATCGTGGTACAACCGACAAGGAAATAATTCCTCACATAAAATCTATTCGGAAATAAAGAATATAGTCTTTTCATACGGGGCTTCATTTTCGAGAAAATCGAGTTTGAAAATTCGTTAGGTACGCGTGCACTTATTGTTAGACAGAGTCTACTTCATTCGCCCGATCTAGCTCATAATTCCCATTGCCGCTTGTATTTATAAACAATGTAGAGATTCTTTGTTATTAATTAAAGTCATGTCATATTCCAAACGATACTGTTTACAGATACACGCAGCAATGTTAAATTGCGGGCTAGACTAAGTGAACAAATCAGACTCTAAGTACACGCGTACCTAACGAATTTTCAAACTCGATTTTCTTGAAAATAAAGCCGCGTATGAAAAGACTATATTCCTTATTTTTGACTAGATTTTATATGAGGAATCATTCCCTTGTCGGTTGTACCATGATTTCCCAAACACCCTGTATAGTGATATTCAGATCGACAGACCGAAGTTGGAGTCCCAAGTTGAATAACTTTTGAACCCGCAAACTGAGACTTTAGAACCAAGAAGTCTTTCAGGTCAAGCCAGATCTATACAGGGTGTTCACGATAACGCTAGCCGGCGTTTATTCCTGCAAATAGGAAACATTAGAAAAAAATGTAAGAAGAAAAAGTTAGACAAGTTAGAAGTTAATTTTTTTATCTGCGTTGTGTTTTTTAGAAATGAAAGTGAATGGAATCCTATGTACTTTTTTAGTATCATATAGAAGCGTGCGTTCAAGGTCATACAAGATCACAAATGGAAGAAACGTTTTGTATATTTCGTACACATAAGATTCCGTAAAGATATCGTTTTCGATACACTGTCCAGAAATGTAAACGACTTGAAAAGCAAAATAACGCAAGCATGTGCATTAATATCTCGGACAACACTAGCAGAAGCTACCAAAAATTGAATGAGGAGAGCCGAAATTTGCATTCATGTACAACAAAATCATATTGAATATTTACTGTAGCCTTGTCAATAAAGAATACACATGTTGTAAACACATTAGCGCGAGGTGTTCAAAGTATTTCTTCAATTTCTGACCTTGCGTGACCTTGTAGGCTTTGTTAAGAGGACCATCTTGTCGCCTTGATGACTATGTGTAATCACACAAACATAGAAGAAACCCATATACGTATACGAAACTTGCAAGGGTTCACGAGGGCCCAAACTGGGTCCTTGAAGTGGTTAAAAAGTGGTTAATTTTATGTTTCCTAAATGTCCAATCTAGGACTAAACGGTCTCCAGAAGTGCCTATTTGTTCGTTATCATGGAGTAATTTGTAATATTCGGTGGCATACTGCCTGACAGCGACAGTGGCGCTAGTAGTGAAAAATGTCGGATCCGCGAAATGCAGTTTAGGACGCCTCGTGACCCTTACAAGTTTTGCAAGATTCTTTCTTGTTCTTAAAAATATGATACTTTTGCGTCTACTAATGTTTCGATATTTTCTTGTTCTTGAGAATGTGATTGCTCATGTTGCGCGAGCGTAGATTTGGCATCCTAGATGCAATGACAAAACTGCTATAGCAAAGGTAACTCTTTATTAGGGAGAGGAGAGGCACTTATCTTTCCGCGTCTTTTTACCACGGCGTCCGTCCACCGACTCTCTTGCGTCCTTGCTACATTCTCGTTTCCCAAACGACGATGCAACGAGGATCACTCGATGTACATATCGATATCTCTTGACATCGATACAATCGATCCACACTCGTAACACTATTTTCACTGCAGCAATAATTCAATTATGAATAATTATTTTAGCTAGTCGCAGCGATTGTGATGCGCATATCCAAAATGCTCATGGTTTTATGTTAAAATGCGCCGCGATAAAAGGGTTAATCTACAATACTTATAAATGGCGTCTATATATTGTTTTAAATAATATCATATTATGGATGACATGCAAGTAAAATGATACTCACTTTCTATATATTTTTCAATTCTATGCAATGTTTTGGCATTAATTCAAGACGCAATTGGCTTATCAAAGATAACAGCCAATATGTTAACGTACGAGTACCTATAGTTAAATTAATTATAATTAGACTCTAATCAAATAGGTGGTAAGATAAATAGAATGTTTCGATGGAGCTGGTATTTATCAAACAAACCGATCGAAATATTCTGTTGGAGTAGAGCAATGGGGAAAACAGATTATACAGAGAAAACGGGTGAGTCATTAACGTAAGTGGTCCGCGAGTTTAGACTTCCTCAAGTTATTCTGTTTCATCAGAATTTCGTCCTAACCGGCGAAAGTTTTCTCTTATTTCCCGCGCGGCATGATCATAAATTTCGTGCAACTCACCTCTATTCCGACAGAGAAACAGGTGAGAGAACGCGGTAAGTCAAGCGAGAGGTTGCAACGGATTCTAATTCAGCGTGCAACTTTGATTAACCGGTTGGCTATACTATTACATTTCCGTGTGCTCTATTTTGTTTTATTTCTATCACACGAAAACCAATTGTCGATTCCTTAGTACACACTGCGGAGCAAAACTGTAGCACCATCTTCACCTTTAACACACTTCAAGGATTTTTTACGTTGTATTTTTGCTGAATAAGAATCTTTGTTAGTCAATTTATGCCACGCAGTAATTGTCTTAGTAAAACAAAACAAAGTGCAATTTTAGCATACGGAGAACAAGAGGTGGAAATTCTTGAAATCGGACGATCCTATAAAGTTGTATCCAATTTTTATGTGATCCTCCGAAGTATGGGAAAACAAGATAAGAGGACCTAAAAAGAAGTTATCCTCTCGTACAGAAAAGCAGGTTGTGGAAAAAAGGTTTTGCTTCATTTGAGAGATCTATACATTTAACTAATGCGTCACATGACTTCGTACATCGTTTTGTGGAATCGCCTGTGAACATGCTTGTCAGCTTTTCAAATATTTCGAATGTTGTCGTAATTCCTTCCTTTTACGGGTATCTTGACACGTAAAAATATGAAGTAATTACAGTGTGCTAAATTTCAGTGTAATGCAAGTAGTGCAACATTGTGACTTGTTTTTGTAATAAATAAGCAAAGGCGTAGTCGGATAAGGAGGTCCAAAATACCCTGAAACCAAATTGAGTTTACAATAGGCCATTCGATAACTCATCCAAAGAGAATACTTTGAGTCAATTTTCAACCCTATATGTCGACATGGGAGTAATAATAGGGTGACAAACGAAAATAGGTTTTTCCGTAATTTCTCTTATCCTCTTGAATTGAAAATTCTGAAAAAATTCATAGATGTACATTTTCATAGTTAAAATATACCTGATTTTCCCATGTCGGTTGAAAATTGGCACAGAGTATTTTCTTTGGATAAGCTATCGAATGGCCTATTGTAAATTCAATTTGGTTTAGGAGAAGTTTTGACTACCTTATTCGGCTACACCCTTTAGTTACAGACGATAAGTTATTGCATAAAAATGAAGATCATTGTTGCTTTATGCGTTGTAAATGCGGTTTTGTGCAATTTCGCAATGACTCCAGTGTCACAAAAGTCGACCATAATATTAATAAAGGAAGTATTCCTCGATCATTAAATTTTCCTACACATGGCACTACTAGTTTTTTCTACTTGCAAGACATTTGAATATTTTTGCGGCGAACCTAGGATAGTTTTAGAAATTTAATTGAAATTGTTATCATTTTATCTCATTTCTTTCGAGCTTCGAAAATAATTCTTTAAAAAATATGAAACTCTGATACGAAAACCAGCGTTTAATTTGCTTAATGCATAGAGCATCATCTTGATGTATCGCTGACAGAAAAAGCTAATGCCAGAAAAGCTCTCACGAAATCAATGATTCATCGTCTGATGAAACGTTTCCACCAACGGGGCTCCATAACTGACCGACACCACAAAAAGATTATCGGCAAGAATTAATTTTTTCTTTTAATAATTTCCAGCATCTCGGTACAGAAAACAATAATGCGACCTCAGTTAGACGACGACGTCATTATACAGGATGTTAAATTAGTCGATCATTGCATTCTCTGAACCGTAGGCTCCTGACTTCATTCTAGGGGATTAATTGAAGGAAAGGCTATATAGCAGCAGGCTGTAAACAACCCAAGAGCTGGAGTATACTGAGTCGGAAATTAGCGTGCTGCAGCCACAAACGTTGACAGCGATTATGAAATTTTTTGGCGGAAAAAAAGCCGATTTATGCGAAGCTGAAAATAGAAATCGTAAATATAAAAGATTCTTTATAAATAATTTTGAAGCTATAAATATCCATAAACGTATAATATTTACTCCCGAAAATACTAAGAAACTGAATCAGTTTAACTTTTCAGTTTGATCTTGGACAACTGTCAAAGTATTAAATGTTGCGTTTTTCTTGCGAAAGATTATTTGCTGTTTTTTTTTTAATTATAATTTGCAGCTTAATGGATTTTGTACGACATATATGGAAATTCTAGGTACTGTCAAGTTTGATCAAGTCTACTATTCCAAATACGTACAATTGTCTAACGCTCTGCATTCCCCACACTAGCTATCAATAAGTTTTATAGAGCCTTCATGGGATGAAGGTAATATTAGAATTCGTAAAGGTACAAATTACTAATAACAAAATTAATACATGATAGTACTCTATTAATATTTAATCCTTTGGGAATCCTTTGAAATCATTTAATTGTGTAAATTCTCTAAGGAAAATATTCTCAGTACTTTAAAAATATCCTCGTCCACAAAGGGTGAATACTTGAAGAAATCATTTCAAGTATGCTCAAACGCCTAAAACAGGTACATTATTTTCTCGATATATGGCAATAACACGGGTCTTTCCAGCAACGTGTATCGTCCAGTAGATACTATTCTTTGATCCACACCAAACGTAGAAAAGTACACGATGCATGTCAAAAACACGAGTCTGGCAGCAACAAATGCCGTCTAGAATTCTAAGAGATTGTACTATTCTTTGATACACTGTCGAACGTACATAGAAAAGGACATCGAAGCTCGAAGGCTCGGTCGCCGAGGAGTGTAAACATAACACGAGTCGGGTTTATCGGTGTGAGACCATGAGATCACACTAATCCAATAACAAAACTTCTTTATTTTCGATTATTTTTTATGGGACTTTTACCAACATATTCGTAGTATTTTGCTAATGAAAATGACATCAAATATGATATAATAGATTCCAAATATAATATCCAGGTCTTACACTGATATACCTAACTCGTATTATGTTTATACTTCTCGGCGTCTGAGGCCTCTCGAGCCTCATCACCCTTCACGGGCTACATGACGCTATAGTGGGGATAGTTCTGCGACTTTTATCAGACAGGCATTTGTAAATACGCATATCCTAAAGAATATTAACACTATATCTACCGAAAGCCTATTCACAGGCTTTTCAATAATAGCTTTCAATAATTGTGCTGTACTAAAAGGAAGTTTAAATATCATCTCTTACATAATAATTTCAAACGAAATAATTAGAATACGTTATTTAGATTGGCGTGTTAGTTTACAAAACAAATCCTTGGTCATAGACCATAGACTTTCAAAAGCTAGGAAATAATCGCCGGCAAATAATGTGTTAACATTGAGCCGTATACGTAGAAATAAGTAAGTGCTTATTATGTGTTTAGTATAATTAAAAATAAAGCCTAGGTCTGTTATGCATAATTTTGTATTAGCATGTATGTACTAGGTAATACGACTGAGTAAATACTATTTCCAGGAATTACTTCATTTTTTATCCATAAAAGATCGAGTATTTACTAAAAAATCACTAGTATTTTATAGCCATGTATAAATGTTGTGTTGAAAGTAATTAAATAATTTTACCGAATGCGCGAATGTTTTCATAACGCAGTAATTACACATAATTTCAATCAATTCATATTCCAATATTATCGAAAGTACGATAAATAACATTTCACTAAAAAAAAAAGATTAATCCAATCCTTTTATAACTAACCAAAATAAATCATTACTGTGTTAAGTATTGCAAACATAATTAGAATGCAAATACAAATACAAAACGTACAGAAATTGTAAATTAAATCGTGATTATGAATCACTAGTGTGACTCTTATTGTCAACATTTGAATTTTTTACGGCACCTCCCAGGATTGTTCCAATTAATTAAAAAAAATATCTATGCAAACTTTAAGTTCGATCGGTGTTTTCATTATCTTTTATCAATGAACATTAACGAAAAATGTGTTTTTTTTTAATTTGCGGAACTCATTTTCAACATTTTCACATTGCATATTATTTTGAATTATTCTTTTTATTTACTGGGAGTCAAACAAAGTAGGTTCCACTTCATTAGGGGTAAGGTCTTATGAAGGGATCTACATTTCCAAAAGTTCTCTAAAATCAACCGTTAAACAAATATGAGCGAAAATTTACAAAAATTTTCTTCAGGAGTAAATGAGAGCTACCCTAATGGGCTACCCTGTACAAGTGATTTCGAAATTTTTGAACGGTTCTATGCGTATATACGTTATAGTCGAGGATAAGCATAAATGGTATGTGTTAAATGTGTGGGATTGTTTTGAATCTCGCACTGTCTTCTGTTGACACAGAGGTCATTAGTGGCTCAAGCCTAGTTGAACGTGTTAAAAGCTAGCCAAACAATAACGCTAGACGAGTTACGGACTGAAAGCGAGAAGAGGAAAAACACTTCCTGGCGGGTCGTTTCTATGGTCTGCGCCATGTATAGCAAAGGTAGATCGGTTTATGTTGATATCTATCCGGTGGATCAAGTTCATACAACTGTCCCTGTGCAACAATCGACTATGCTTTCGTTTTTGAAATGATGACGCAGAAACTGTATCGATTACGGGTAAATGAGCGACTTAATTGTCGATCGCGATTTGCTCCCATTAGACGATCGATGTAAATCTTCCATCAATTAGTCATCGAGAAAATGGTATCTAACACTGATTGACAAATTTGAAATCATAAGGCCTTTGAAAAAAATATAAAATAGGATACGGAACCCTGCTACAGTAGGGACGCCAATTACTATGCTCAATAAACTACATTTATTTTTAAAGCATAATGAATATTAAGAAAGAGATATATAACATATATATTAACTGATTTTTGTGAAAAAATTTAACGTCTCTTTTTTAATATTCATTATACAATAAAAATAAGTATAATTAATACAGTCACAGTAATGGACACCCACCTCCGCAGTAATTAGGTCCCTCAACCCTAGATCTTCGAGAATATTGTATTAAAAATTGATCGACAAATTTGGAACTACAAGTTTTTTGAAAAAATTATGATATGAAATAATAGTATATGTATGTATACAGTCAGTCACATAATTGATGGCATACGCTTTAAATCGGAATAACTTTTTTGTAAAAAGAAAGCTGTCATGATATGTAATGAAAATTTTGGAAAATTTAATTTTTAATTAAAAAAGAAGAAAAAATTTCTTTTTACAACTTTTTTTATTTGAGGCAATAACGAAAATTTACAAAATGTGCTTTGCTGATTCATATAATTTACATATATGCTGAAAATTTAATTGAAATTCGTCAATTCGTTTATTAGTAATACATTATTAAGAATGGTAAAAATGACAGTTTTTCTATTTTTGCCTTTTTCTTCTTGCCTGGTGTATGCCATTGATTATGTGATCCTATCATTTATTGACCCTATCTTTTATTGATTCTTTACTTTGCCAGTGAGTTAGTACAAGTTGCATCTTACTTGCATTCAATGTAAGAAAAAGTTGACCAAATCACGTATATATGTCTTTAACTGCGCTAATGCAAGTAGAGGTTTATAAATATATTCAGTAAAGTGATACCTTACAATAGCCTCTTTTAACAATCGCTCTTTAATATCTATTCCATAAAAATTTACATTAACTTAAAAACGTGTTTTCGATCGCGCATTATGCAGCCTATGAGCCTAAAATAGTAATCATGTCTCACGCTAAAATAAATGAGATTCTTGAGATTTTTGTGACCCCGTCTTGATAAATACAGAAATAAATAAATATATATGTTTTGGATGAATGGTTTCATTAGTTTTTGCTGCTCATTGTAAAACTAACGTGTCAATCAACGTGTTAAACATAACGTTCGATATGTCTTCTCGTAATATATTCATTTAAAAATGCTTTCGAAGCTTCTATATCAGTTTGGTATAAAATTGTATAATACTTTTCTTTCGTCATCTGATTTAGTGTTTAGCCAGCGAGTTGCCTCAAAAGGAACGTTTCTGCTTTCGGAAGTTTCGAACAGGCAAGCACGCTGCTTTCAGGCAACAGCGAGAGCGGGTCGCAGTGCTAAAAGAGAATAATAGGACGGCCGAGAAAAACGAACGTCGCCTGAAAATACACGGTCACTTTGAGGATTGACTCATGCAATAATTTATATTGCTACTTCGCTCTCCCTTTCTCTTTCTTCGTTTCTCTCTCTTTCCCTCTCTCTCTCTCTCTCTCACTCTCTTACTTGCTCTCTCCCTTTATTTCTTTTCCCTTCTTCACCGTTTCTCTCCGTATGCACCGACTATATTTAAGTGCACCGCACCGCGCTTATGAGACAGAACGTTCCTCATGGGTTACTGTCCTCTCCTCCGACTCCCCCTTCGACCAAGTAAACGCCTTTACGCCATTTATACACCGTGCACAGAGGCGTCATATACGCGGCTATGCACGTGCACCCCGTGCCGCATGAATGTACGCGGACGCGGTAGTTCCGACGTTCGTATTCTCTCTCTCTCTCTCTCTCTCTCTCTCTCTCTCTCTCTCTCTCTCTCTCTCTCTCCATAGTTTTCTCTCCACTTTCGTTCTTTTTCTCATTATGGAAAAGGTCGGCGAAGTGCGGGACTACCGTTGTTAACTGATTCCGGTGTAATTAGATGCTACTAATTGCGCATGACACAAGTTTAATTAAGCAAACCGCGATAACCTGCACAACCGCTACTACTCGTTCGGTTTAACGTGTAATCGGGGAATTCCTGTTGTTCCGAACAAGTTTCTTTTCCAGGCGTCGTGGAAACTAATGGACGCGATGAGATTTATACACAGCCGGAGGGCCTGCCTTATCGGAATGTCCATTATTCGAATGCCCCAAAATTTAAAGTTCTCTTATCTGAATAGAGGCTCCTTGCAATGAAGGTCTTCTTCTTATAATACAGTCCTAGACGGAATTTCCACTCAGGGGACTAAAAATTTTTAACTTTTCTGAATGTAATATTATACAATTTCACAGGAAAATGATAGAACTCTAAGTTCTGATGCTCGGAATTGAACTTTCGGTGCGCGGAGTTCACGCGTTTACAAGTTTTACGCAAGTGAAATGGCTCGATTTCAACCGCATTTGACAGATAAGGGCGCCGCTATATTGGTGTGTACGCAGGCATCGTCCAATGAATGGAGCCGCGAGAAGGTGGATAGGGTGTAGAGTACGCTAGAAAATATATTTGTCAAAAGTGCTTGAAATCAGCCAACTTTAAACAAGCATAACTTTTTAATCAGTGAACTCTGCGTACTCAAACTTGGATTCCGCGCACTACAATTTTAAGTTCCATCATTTTTCGTCGAATTGTATAATATTACGTGGAAGTTTAACTCAGACCTAGATGAAAGGGCAGCGCAGCTTGATCCCTTATCGAATAACACTTGTGATGAAGGTGCTGAACATAGTCTAATAAATATGTGGTATATAATTATAAAACAATAAATATAAACTTTCCCTTTTTCTATGATATTCTGAACGATAAAGAATTTCTAGTCACTGCAACCGCAAAAGTAAATAGTAGTGCAAGGAGTTAAGCAGGACTAATACGATTAAAGTTTTTCCAGCCAATTATATTAATCACCTTTCCAGTTTTTGAATATTTTTCTGCCAAGGTGCTTTATTAATGCTTAACATTTTGCACTTACAATAAATTTCCTATACTAGGTGCACGGGACCCGTCAAGGTGGAGGGTTCTAATATAAAGTAAAGATGCGTCCATGTGCAATAAATTCAATAACATATTTCTTTGGGTCATATTATTTAAAAAAAAAGGTTAAAAATTTCGGTAGATTTTCGGACAAGTTATCCTGTGTTCTCACAAGGAAAACAACACATTTCGTACCAACGCAAAAAATATATTGGAACTATAATTCGATATTATTCCCTGTTTCCCATAGGCACTTCTGGAATTATGAACACCTACGGATACCTACAGAAACAATTTAATTGGGAACAGTTTCAATAGTCTCGAGGCCACAAAAAGTGAAATAAATTCTGATTATTTATAGATGAAGCTCAACAGAACTTCCAGATACATGGAAGACTCTCTTGAAAATATACAGTTTAAAGTTACCATGAACTATAAGATGTATTCTTTCAAACAGTGCTGCAGCAATCTAACAATTAAACAAATGAAGCTTGGTATCAAATACGCCAGTGTTCTACTTTTAGAAAATTCTTCATGCGTACATTTGTGTTTTTATTGCAGTAGAATTCTCATAATTTGCAAAATTAATTTTGCAAATGGTAAAGCAGTGTTTGCTTTTTATTTTGTTTTCAAAACACATAATAAATAATTTGAAGAAGTGTTGTTAGTTAATGGTGTTTGTCTGTCAAAATTATTGTATTAATTATTATGCATTGTTAATATTATTTATACATTGTTTATCGTTTATAATAACATGAGAATTCTATAAGGAACATTTACAGTTCAACTTTGCATTGTTATTTCTTAAATTTTTGCACTTATAAATTAAGAGATTGTTCAATATATATTATACCAGCATATTATAATATAATACTAAACTGTTATAATGTGTTTTATTAAACAGCATCTAATTATGCTATTCACTATTTAATATGAATTCTGTCAGTTTCGATAAGAACTATTTGAATTTCAAATACAAACTGCCACATATAACGCTTAATTACTTATTTGCAAATACAAGAATATAATTAGACTTGCAATTAGTATTGATTAAATATTATTATCAATACTGCATTGTTATGTATCATCATGTATGATATGAGAATTGGCTATTGGACGAAATTAATTTCGAAGATACTCTACAGCAATCCCGTTGAGCTTTCGCCCGTGCGAGCAGAGAATTTAGTTTTCCGCGCATAAGCGACGTGGCAGGCAACGAACCATGCCTGCTTTTGATGGTTCAGCCTATGACATTTAAAAAATACTGTTGCATTATTTCGAGCTTATTACAATCATTAAGAAATGAACGCGTATGTGGCTCGTGTAGCTTAAAATTACTGCAGGCCATTTTTATGTTGCAATAAAAATTCGCAATCTGATCATTAAATGCATTTCTGACATGATGCTTTATCTACTTTCCATAAAAATATGTATTCGTCCAAATATCCGCTGTCTATACATGAGCAAGGGCTATATAATTATTGCCTGCAAGTCGTTCCATTCAAGTTGGAAAAGATGCTGTTTTCTATGGACAATTGCTGACATGTGCTTTTAGAAACATATGCGGTCCAATTTCATCAGTTTCGGGAAGCCGATGATGTTTCCGGAAATGCGAAATAAAATTCTCTCGGTAAATGTTCTCCTTCCCGAGAAACGACTTCACACGAAGTTTATTTCTGACATCGGACACACCAGCTAAGTTGCCGAACAGACAGTGACTTCGAATGATCTGCAGCGCGAACGACGTACACGGCGTAAAGAAATGTTTGGTCTTGGCTGCCATAGGCGTATTCTCATATTCGAATCAATGAAGATCTGTAAAAAAAGTTGCCACAAAATTATTCAAGACCTTAAATTTCATGGTCAAATTTTTGTTTACTGTCATAACGTGTAGAATATAATGCAACAAAAAGAAATTTGACCTTAAAATTCAAGATCAAGGACAATTTTGCGGCAAATCTTTTTTACGGTTCTTCATCGATCCGTAGATGTAGAATACGCCTATGGCAGCCATTTCTTTTCAGCCATTTTCTTTGTGAGAAGTTTTTGATCGTTTCGCGATTTTAGTACGACTCTATCGTGTGACAGAGAACTTTCTCTTAGAATTTATATTCTTTACATTTACTTTATACAATTGTATACAGGGTGTACCAATTAAATTGCTACAAGCTGCTTTCTCAGAATCTAATGAAGATATCGATTTAATTTCTTTTATAATTAAATAGTTAGGACGAATATCTTTGTTTCAATAACTTCTAACCTAGTAGTATTAAGACATATGTTCCTTAATACTTTCTTGAAGAGAAGAAAAGCATCAATTAGTGCATATAAAACTATAAGGTACGATATAAAAAATAGGCGCATTTGCATTTTTTATCATTACTAGTACATAAAAATGCATTCAACCAATATCGGGACATGCTCCATCCTTTACAGTATTTACACGATATATGTTCAAAACACAGGTCTAGTCACGGACATATATCGGCCAGGACATATTATTTTCGGATCCATGCCGCTCGTAGAAAAGGACAACAAAGCTCTAGAGGCTTAGGTTCATGGTCTTTCACGGGGTATACCCCGTGGCAGTGGGGATAGTTCTGAGATTCTATTATGTGAGTTCTATTATCGGCTAGGCATTTGGGACATATATCGAGTCAACACTGTACCATTTAACTTCGCCTTATGTCATTTTTTTCTATCTCTAAGTGTTTCGACGATATAGTTTATCTCCGTTGCGTGGGGCACACTGTATACTAATAATTTTATTAATAAATATTGTCGTAATGTTATAAATAAATGTGACATTTCAAACTGAAAATAAATGTAAATTTCTTAAGTACTGCTATCGAAATAAACTTTCAATTTGATCATTACAGTCATATACATTAAAAAAACATTGTATTACAAAAACCGTCAACAGGTATGGAAAGAGGGCGACCTTTAGTTTCTTTTTTAAGTTGCAAGGGGAGTGGAAGCGTTTCTCAAAACAAATGCATTTTGAAAAATTGTATTTACACAATTTGGTTGACATAATAATACCATGCAACTTTCGTTTGAACATTTTCTTAATATCATCTGTTATTCTTGTGTTCGATAAACCTGGGGAAACATTTGAGTAACGCTCTATATGATTTTGAAAAACGATTCTTTCGCAAGAAGTGTTTCATTGCTTCGCGAGAAGCGTTTACCCTTACACTGCAAAATGTATTCATTTGTTATTCTCAAGATATTTCACGAAAAAGAAAATACTTGTGTGCAAAGTTTCATAATTTTTTGAATTTGCGGGTTTCCATAACTACCCTTGTAACTTGTACGGATAATAAAGGTTGTACTGTGCTTTGTTGGCAGCCTGATAAAGTGTCACTGGTCATAGCAGTGCCGATCGTAACAAAGAATCCGAATATTTGAACGCGAAGCTACGCAAGAAAGAAGAAGCGCAGTCTTCTAAGAAGATCGAGAAACAAACGCAAACACAAGCGCTGGGTAGGAAACACGCGCACGGAATGTTTACCACACACGAATGCAAGAATCCAGATTACACTCGATACCGTGGATTCCAATGCTGGGGGATAGAATGGGGGAAAAAAAGAAGTCTATCCAACAAATTTCCCCGCTGTTACACAACGACCCTATCGTTATCTTGGGATTATTTTCTTATCTAACCCTTTGCAATTTCCGCATCGCGAAACACCTAGAAGGAAAACGCTTTCTTCTGCTGACTGCATTTTTCCGGCACGGTAATCGCCAGGTTTTACGTCGTACCGTTTTATTGGATGCACGGGCACACGCGCAGATGCACATTATTGCGCACACGTCCGGACACGTGGCTACCAGGCACGTTTGCAAAGGGTCTATGTACCTGGCGAAAAGTATCTATGTTTACTATGGGCTTCGGTTTCGAATATTCACCATTGGCTGCTGTGTCGTACTCTTCGACGGAACCGGATAAATATTTGATCGGTACACTTTTTTCAACGCTACGGAATTTAGATAGTGGACAGTGATAAAAGGGACCACCGCGCGCGCGCGAGCTTGGTGGCAACAGTAACATTTTCAATGTTTGATGTGTTACCGGAATATTTTGATAAGTTTTTTCCTATTGCTTTGTAATCTTACTCTGGATGATTTTATTTTTATATTTTGATTTGGTAAGAAAAATGTATTATTTTAAAATTCGGGAGTAATAAATTTGAAGGTGGTATTTACAATATTTCGCATATCTGGTCCGAATGTGACACTTAAATTTACAGCGGATTCCAGCAAGACAAGAACAATAATTATAAACAAATGCAGAGAAAAAAAACTCATATTATGCGAGCAGTAAGATAGACAATGAAGAAGAAATAACGAAAAAAAAAGAATCATCAGGAAAAATAAGAGGTAACATTATTTTCAAATTAGTGAAAATACGAAAACATTTCTTACACTTAAATTCGACTTGGTAAAAGAATCTTAACAGAACAATATAAATAGTGAACATATAATAATATGTTAATATATGTTGCTTTAAACCACATATAATAATATAATTTAGTAAGCATTGTTTACATTGTAGTATAGTTTAGTAAGCATTGTTTATTGAAATATAAGAACGTGCCCATCGAATTTTAGTTATTGATGCCTTTGCTGTTTTTACTTTCTTAATTCAGATTTCGCATAAACAGTCCAATGCTCATAAAGCATATCAGTAGACGTAGGTATAATCATTAATTATTATTATCTATACATATTAAGGACTTCAGCAGTGAATTTTCTTGACGCATAACGTTGCATAAAAATGTTATTAAACAACGAATGTATTGAATGTAATTCGATGAATTACTTGTTCGAACAATAATTTATTGAATAATTTTATGAATATTGGCAGGAAACATCAAGTCTCGGCCGTATCTTCCACTCGTAATGTAGAAACAATAGAATTGAATCGCGTTGATATGCTTTTGTTTCTCAACGCGGTTGCGCTCCGGAAGAGTACGATTATTTCAAATAGATTTAGCAGTAGACAACAGAAAAAAATAAAATGATCTGATACGCATAAGTTGAGAAGCAACAATTATCTAATTTGCTTTAATTGTTGGTTCAAGACATTCTGAAGTTCACAATATTATATTTATTTAAACTATATACAACTACATACGCTTATTTAAAAGTAATTTCATTTATACATATAGTAATTATGCTAACTAATAATCGTTCCATAATTTGCATAGTTTCACCGTAATGCTTAAGCTGTAAGACTCAATATATTAAAAAAAAACTATACTAATAAAATTATACTATTAATACACTATTATACTATTATGCTATTATTATTATTATTGTTATTATTATTATTATTCTTATATTTTTATAACAAATTTTTATAAAATCGTAGATCAGTTTTATTGGTAAAATGATTAAGGTACTTTCTATAAAGTAAAATATCCTCTTGCTTAGAATTTTATGAAAATGGACCACTTTTTTAGGATGATAATGTAAAATTAGTACGAAATATAGTTTTTTTTAAAGAAAATTTTAATATCGTACCGTATAGATTTCACTATGTTAGATAGACCTAGTATAAAAACTTTATTTCGAAACAATTTACTTCTGAAAAACTTTTTAGGTCGTTTTCAAAACTAAATATGCGTATGTGCTATAAAATTTTAAATATAACTGCTTTATACACATGTGATCTTATGTTACGTACAAGATTGCTTTTTTTATTTTCCAACGCAAGTTGCTTCTTTATTTTGTTATTTTTATGAATTTCGGTCATTTCAAATAAATGTATGATCTTTGAAAGAAAGAAAGTATAATTATACGTTAATGATTTTGAACATGGCAATATATACGATATTAACATATTTAAAGCGTGAACATATAATCATGTTGGTAACGAAGTTGCCTCGGCAATTACAAGCTAAACGATACGTAATTAAAATCGTAAAATCAATCAACGCGTAACCTTCTTCGTCGTAAACTACATTGGATATACTAAAAATTTGACGGGAGATGAGATATGCAAATTTATTCTAATTCGAAAAGTTGAAGATATCAGAAAAAAGAAAGTCCAATGACAGACCTTGAAGTCTGGTTTCAAATTATATGAAATAGCTATGTTAAAAAAGATACAGATAACGTAGAAACTTTATCATAAGATTTTATTTCTTCTATTAGACACGATAAATGTTCAAAATTTATTTTTTAGAGAAGGAGAGACGATATAAAATGTTCTTTGTTTCTGGACAAACATCTAATATGTCTTCTTTACGAAATTAGATAATTTTTAATTAAAAACTATATACTTAGTAATATTAATCCTGTTGTTTAAAATTTTATGTGATAGTGATCAAATAAAAGACTGTTTTACTTATTTATTTTGTTTTTTCGTGTAAATCTTGCGATTACTTTTAAATCACAAAATATTGAAAATATTGATGAATACTGAGAAGGTTGTCGTGTGTCCTTTTTGCAACATGAATTGCAGCGAAAAGAATAGACGAGAAAAGTGGGTGCAATATTTCATGTGTGAAATGTGGGTGTACTATGAATCTGTTATGACTCTGGAAGTTATACCTACGACCTACGACCACTGTAACGAAACTTTAAGACATAGAATACGTAAGATCATTATGCTTGTACCGTGATTCTTGTACCTGATAAGATTGTGAATGAATATAATTTTATTATTCTGCTATTCGAAATAATTTGCACTGTAACAAAATCGTTAATTTATGTAATTTTTCTGTTACATCAAAGTTTCAGACATTTCTTATTTTTCATTATAAAACTGCGTATTTTATGCATTTATGACAAAAATTAGGGTGCGTGTCCATAGGAGAGTAACTCGCGACAGTTTTACCCTCAAATAGACACGCACCATTAGTATACACAGGTGCAATTTAAAGCACTAGTAGAATAAACAAATTTAAGAATATTACTGTGTTGGGGTTCAGTTTACTAAAATCATCAAAGGGTAAAAGAAATGTTTGCATAAAAACGATTAATTTCAAGATACAGTAGCTACATAGATATATATTTCTGTTCTTAATAATTTTAACATGTTAGAAATAATTCAAATAATATAGTAGTATCATTAACTATGACAGAATCATTAGTATCATTTTTATTCTGGAGTGTAGGAGGAAAGTTCCAAAATTGGCTTAGAATATCGCGTGCCAGATTAGGGCGTCGCGCGTCGAGAATGCTTCTATTTTAGAAACAATAGCTAAGGTTCCCACATGTTAAAGGACTTTTCAATTCCTACGGATAAATTTCTCCGGACATATGGCTCATAATTTCGGGACACAGTGTGTATTCCCGAAATAATCAAAGCGGGGTTTCTCGCGGCCGATGGCGCGGTTCGGGGCCGAAAAATTCACTTTTAAAAATACATCCAGCTCGCGGTAGGAAGCCGAAGTTCTCCATCCACGTATCTACATACATAGGTCGGTGTCGAAACCGGAAAGCTGCCTGTCGAGTACAAATATTTGCATTCGCGTCGAATCAAATAGATAGTCGGCTATTACGTTAATAAAGGCGAGCTTCCCCGAGGAAGCTGAAATTTCGTAACTATTGCAATTTCACGCGGTGATGATACAATCGCCTTCCAGCGGAAAGAGACTCGCCTAACGTCTTCCGTGATCATTCTATCAATACGATAACAATGACGTCTCGTTTAAGTTGTGAAAAGCATTGGAGACGTTTAGCGTTTCACAGATATAAACTTAACAGAACAGTAGAATAGAATCATTACTAATCCGCAAAATACAAATTAGCTGCTGTTACTCGACGATTTACAGTCGCGCCGGAAAGTATGTTGACACCTTTTCAAGCAGAATAACTTCTATAATCGTTATAGGTTCAGATAAAAAAGTTGAAAAATCATAATTTTTTCATTTCTTTATCATTCCAACCAATTGCAATCTAAAAAAAAATGTTTGTTTAGTCATTCGCTAGCAAACTAGTTAGTCTAACATCTAAAAAAGATTCATGTCATTTGGACCAATTTTAAAAAAGTTATTCCGCTTGAATAGGTGTCAACATACTTTCCGGCGCGGGTGTACTTGATGTGTTTCTGATTTACAAGTTTAATTACAATTACTACTATTTTAATATTTCGCATATATTTTATTGCTTTAAAAGCATTGGCATCTGCAGTTTAATAATGGTAACGGTAATCAAACATTATCCATTTTCGTCAAGTATTATTAACTGAAAGGACTGAAGTTCCGAAAATCAGTCAAATCATAGTGTTGTTTACATTAAAAACATGTGTCCTAAAATGAAAAAATTTGTATCATAGTGGTATCATTTTCTGCCTTACCGACTAATTTTGGTTAGGTTTGGGTTAGGTTTTGAGTGGGGCGGGTGGAGAGGATAGACTTTGAGCATTTTCCTAGTAAGTGTTTCCTATACCAGACATCTGATATTCATTCTGTGCATTTCCATGTTCTGCCTTTCACTGTCCACATTTTTTGAAGAAAGGATACGACTATGTTGACAACCTTTATCAAAGTAGATACTAAAAGTGAAAAAATTGCATAAAATAAAATAACGGTAACGGAACAGTGATAGGACGCAAATGTTTTTAAAAGAACAAATTTATACTTTTACTATACTTTTTTTATAATATTGAAATTCAATGGAAGTTATTTCAATTTAAAAAGTTATTAATATATTCCGATATATTTATCTGAATAATTACATATGTCAGATATTGCTCATAATACTAATTGATATATTTAGAAATTGTTTTTGTCAATTTCTTGTTGTTATAATCATCATTTTTTATTCTTTGTCCATTTATTCGATAATAACAAATCTGTTTGGAATTTTACAAAACTAAAATAAATGGATTTTGATAATTAATCTATTACACTCCTACATCTTTAGGAAAATTTGTAATAACGAATTTCTTTATGAAACACTTTCAGAGAGATTAGAAAGCTTTTAAACATTACCTTACATGAGACGGAACAGTTAATAGGTATTTATATGTATATCCGAATTGATTCCCGGAGAGATTTCAGCAGAATTTGCGTAACGCATTATGTGTATCTCTGGTGTTGAATCTCGGTTACTGCAATTAGACTTTATCAGCCAGAACTACGTGTTCGAATCACGGATTAAAATTGATGAATCACTAACCGTTACGGCTGCAACGTTATCTAGGAAACGTTACTGCCTCAATTTCTTTCGAGATACGGTCAGACGGACTGAATGTCCAAGCAGTCCGAGACAAAGCCGCCCATCTTCTGTTCTCTAATAGGCTTTCTCAATGTACAAATAAATTTTAGAAAAGACAGAATTGTATAATCATATACATATAATGTACGACTAAACTTTCGGAAAACGTAACTTTTTTGTTACTTATCATATTCCAATTTAGTGGAATAAATAGAAGTACATAATTCAAATTAATAATTATTTCCTTATTGTGAAATAAATGATTTGAAATAGATGAATTAGTCCAATTTTGGCAACAGACTACAATCAAATTTTTCGATATTTTATGATTTCTGATTTAAATGTTTTTATATTACGAAGAAACTGTTTTAGGTATTTCAGGAATTTGTTTTAACTGTTAGACTCATTACATTTATAATGCTATTTGTGAATGCTATTTTATGACCAAAATATTGAATGCTATTATTACTTTCACTTTGAATATTTTAATAAAAAAATCATGACTAAACTTGAACTTCACCTTAGCAACCGAGAAATTTTTTATTTTTTTAAATATAACCTTGTAGATTTTTTGTAGAATTCGCTGATTTAAAAGTTACGCGTGTTCAAAGATGAGCGATTTTGCCAAGATAAAGTTAATCCATCATGAGGTTTTTTCTAGATAAAATTATTCCATTACCTTTTCCAAACAAACTAATATAAAAACAAACTGAAAGTAATAGTCAACGTGAAAAAAAACATTCAAAACGTGTCAATTTTTACGGATATTTTAGCCATTGCTCAGAAAAGTTTAAGACTATAGAAAATATTTAATTGTAGCAGGCAATGAAGCAAATCAACTTTCTATTGTAGGTGTCATGAAAAATTACAGATTTTCTTTCGCTTTCAAAAATAAAGAAAACAAGTTGAGAAAACGTATCGAAATTTCTTCTTTGGATACGATTTGAAATGGAGCGAACTTTCTTTAAAATATGGTTACTTGAGAAATAAACATCAAACGGATTGTTCCGCGTTGGCGTCGCGTTTCTAACTCCAGGTAGCGAAACGCCAAAGGATTCGAGGGCTCGGGTACCTTTAATTCGCGTAATTGCACTTTACCATACCTTCGGGTAAAGGATGCAGGGTCACCGCCGTTGACAAACGCCCGCTTCCCATGGAGACGAGATGCGGCGCTTCCGTTTGTACCCGCAGCGCTCGTCCAGCCTCGCGCACCTCAAGACCGGCTGCCGCCATTCCTGAGCAAAACAACATTAACAAAAAATCAGGGAAGAATTCAAGAGAGGTGTGATGAGAACAATAGCCAAAATAGTGTTTAGAGGTATGCAACGAAAGAAAAGTCTACGTCGAGAAAGGGTGAGAGCATTGAAGCGAACTGTGGAGTCAGGATAGGGGAAGAAAATTAGGATAGAGAAAAGCTGGGAGAAATAGAAAGGAAGAAACAGAAAGAACAAAGGGCAAGGAAAATATTCGACTCAAGATACAATAAATAGTACGAAGCAATTAAAGGAGAAGGAATGCCAAAATATTTAACGAAAGGATGAAGTGAAGATAGAATGAGTAGGATTGCAAGATTTAGACTGGGTATCTAGGTCAAGGAAGGAAATTATTAGGTTGAAAGAGAAGGAAAAAGAGTGCAGGTTTTTTGGAAAAGAAGAGGAGCATTGGGAAGTATGTGGAAAACACGAAGGTGAGCTGGTCGGGTAGCAGAAAAATTTAAGAAGAAAACTGGGAGAAAATAGAGAAGGAGAGGAATAGATGCCGTAGAAAGAAAAGGGAGGGGATTGTCTTAGGGAAAAAATGAAAGAGAAAGAGCAAGGTACAAAGTAAGTAAGGAAAAGAGGCCAAAGAAAGGTTTTTAGTAAGACATTATGGAGAAGAAAAAAGGAGAATTATTTGTCATTAATAGAAGGTTTATGTTATAGTTGATATTGTGTCTTATATTTATGTGTTTCTTTGATGCTAGGTTATACAGGGTGAGTCACGAACGGATATTTTCCAATATTTAAAGGTTATAGTCGCCAAGGTTTCGTACACCCGAATCGCGAGCGTTGTTACGTGCGTTGTTAATCTGCTTGATCTCAGGTGTCGAGTGGAACACCATTCATCAAATTCTGAAAACGAATATTATGAATTGTTGATTTCAATCGAGTCGATTAAATGTATTTCGATACTAAATATGTTTTGTGTTCGAAAAATTATTTTAACATATGTATATAGTACTTTCTATTGCAAATATTTTCAACTTTTTTGAATTTACTAGTTTCTTTACAAAGGAATTGTTATATTCTGCTTGACCTACAATATGAAGAAAACGATTCATTTTATATTACAGAGACAAGTTAACTGATTAATTAATACCTAGTTTACAAAAATTATAATATTCTAATAGTATCTACAAGCACTTCCGATTCCTCATTTTCCTTGTAATAGTTAAATTATATGTACAATGCACAACTAATTCATAATCATTTTTTATGTCACCGCAATTGTATTCGATTACAAACAGTTAAATGATTTCTATACTTGCGTAGGTTTCAGTGCAATTAATCACGGAATTACATAAAGTTTAATCAACATCATTAAAAACTAACAGAAGAAGTAGCTAGGAAAAGAATTACTTCTTTTCAACCAAGCATTGGTTATGTTTTTCTATAATTGTGAAAATAATACGTCAATCGACATTTGGAAGGTAACAGTACTCGGATTATCAGAGTATAATACCTTAGTCGTGATTGCTATACGTACACTGCAATTCCAAACGGAAAGGTTGTTCTTGTCTTAACGATATTATAATGATTACGGGGCACGGTTCCAGCTGGCGCGACTATTGCGTTTACCTTAACGTTGATGCCTGCGCGAAAAATATTGGCGGTGCTGTCTTTTAATTAGAGCGCCGCGATTGAAACGACGCCATTATGCAAACAAGCTTACACGACCGAGTATTATATTATTATATCGATCGTTCGATACTCGCACGTGTAAATCGCATTACTGGATACACTTCATCAAATGGGAGCCTGCACTCTACTCTTCCATGCTTGTTGCGACAATTTTAACTACATCGAATTCAATTACCAAACAACATTAATTAGGAACAGAAAGGCATGAAATTATAGACAGCGAAAAGTTACACAAAAATATTTAATATCCAATTTGAAATACAGTATCTAATTGATCTGTATACGCACAGATGCTCAACATGCCTTTGCGGGCAAGGGCGACCACCGTGCTCGTGGGCACAGCTACATGCCAGTGTCGTCAATGAGATGTCGTCGATGAGAGGAGGGAGCATGAATCGAGGGAACAAATTTACCCTCTCCCTGCCAGTACCGGAGTATAGACGACAAAGACGCAACAGAAACGCGTCACGTGATTGGGCAGTGGCGGAAGCGTGGGGGAATAGCGCAGTAGAAGTGGAAATTAGAGTGGGGTCACAAGACAAACACATGCAGCCTGGCTGAAAGGGCGTGGCTTCGTGCCCGCCGTTCTGTGTATGCCCAGGGCAAGAAAATTGCTGCCCATACAAACAGACGCTGAACAGCTCTGATCAATACTGACAAATTGAGTGAAACTACAAACGCTTTATACAGTGTTTACTCTATATATGTTCCAAAAGCCCCAGAACTATCCCCACTGCCACGGGATATACCCGGGGGGGGGGGGGCATATCCTTTTCTACGTTCAGCGTGGATCAAAGAACAGTATCTTCTGGTCGATATATGTCCCTGGCTAGACCCGTGTTTTGGACATACATCGAGTAAATACTGTACAACATAGTACACTTTTGCCAGGATTCATACGTCTCTGTTCAATTCTCATTCAATCGGGGATCGATTCGATTTAAAATTTCTTTCAATTACCGAAAGAGGCACAAAAAACGAACGTGAATTCGCTCCGTGTTTCCAATTTGTACACGTTGCATTGCCGATAGTCTGAGAATCCTGCGGGAGAAGAATGAAGATTCGTGTAATCATTCCGACGAATGATCTTGTCGATGGTTCAAGGATGGGATCGATTAGGCGGCGGTAGACGAGAAAAATAAGTGACGAGAAAGAGAGACAAGAACAAGAATAAACCGGTCGGTCTTCTGAGGATCGCCAGGATTATTTTTCTCGTTGTCCGCTTCTTCTCCTTCTTCTTCTTGTTCTTCTTTCAGTCGTGATCTTCGTCCCGGAGTCATGGGTCGTGATAAATTAGTGGGTATGCATCGCGTGGAGGAGGTGCAACGTGTAGTAGGAACGTGAGAAAGGGATTCCTCGTTTTTAATATAACCCCGATGCACGCATAATTCGTGTGTCCTTACGTCCAACCATCACGTTTGCCAATATTATTTCCTGGCACTGTATTTTTTTCTTGATCTGACTTTTCAAATGTTTAAAACAAAAATTAATCAGTTATTACTCTTCTATAGATCTAAATATAAAATATTAAAAAATTTTTTTAAATAAAAAATTACTGTCACCTTGATTTTTAAATTGTCACTATATATATTTTACTTAATGTTCGTATTTTCAACATTTGAATTTTTTTACGGCACTCCCAGGATTGTTCCAATTAATTAAAAAAATATCTGTGCACAATTTTAGCTCGACCGGAGAATACGAAAACGTGGCCTACATTAAAATAAACGGCCCTTAAACATTAAAATAATTAATTAAATGATCGTACAATCGTTTTCCTCGAATATCTTCTCAATTATTCACTGTCTCCAAAAATGTATCTTTTATGTCGTATCACTTTTTCGTAAAACAAACGGTTTTCGAAAAAATTGAGAAAAATGTTAGAATAAAATGAACAAATTTTTTCTGATGTTTGAAAACTGTAGTATGTTTTCATTATCTTTTATCAATGAACATTAACGAAAAATGTTTATTTTCTTTTTTTTGAACTTGCGGAACTTACCTTTTTTTAATTGTGCATTATTTTGTAGGAGATTGCGAATATTTCCTTCGTTGGAAATCAAAAAAATGTTCAGTTTCCACTTTATTAAGGGTAAAGATCTTATAAAGAGAACTACGTTTCGAAAACCCGTATAAAACGAATCGTTAAATATTTTAAATTAAGAGTTTTTAGAAATTTGCTTTACTACGTACAAAAATATGTGTATCTAGAAACGTAAATAAGGTTACATGAGAAAAGTATGCCAACAAACCGGAAGTCTGGTAGTCAAAGAAGTATTTGCACACTGAAAGTCGCTCAAACACTGAAAAATATACTACTCGCTACACGCATGTTTTTTCAAAGTTTTCGCTATTAGTTCTATGTAAAGTTACTTTTACACATTCCAGTTGTTCTTTTCTATAGTTACTAACAATTATTAATTGTTAATAATTATTATTCCCTATACATGTATCGGTAATGATTTACTTTTCACATTTTGAGTACTAGTATTCTTTTTAGAGAATGACGATTTTTCTGCTTTCCTCTGCCATAATTTTCTACAATTATGTTCATTGGTGTCCAACTATTATTCTTTGACCATAACATTTGCATTTTCATTGCATTACTTTCGCATGGTAGATTTCAATGTTTTACATATATGCTTCAAAATTGTAATTGTCTCAGTTTCGTATATTTTAAAATAAAATTAATGTACACATGCTCGGTTAACACATTATATTCGAAAATATAAAATTCAATGGAGTTCTATAGAAGCGACGGAAGAAAACGAAGATCCTGTCTATCTACCGGAAGCTTGTGGATTTTTTAACGGTTGAGCTGTATGTAAAAGGAGCTCAGTAATTTTCTTTGAAATAATAATTTTAGGTGAACTTGTTACATTATATTAGTTTTAAAAATCTGTCGAATTACGAATGAAATTGCCGTCGCTTTTGAATAGTTTATTGAAAAATTCTGAACTCTTGATGTTTGAAAAGAAAACCATTAGAAAATTGCCAGTAAGTGAAGTGTTAAGGGTATTAATCAATAGTATACATCGTAAAATTCTCGTTAAAGACAAATATTGCCGACTGGAAATCAACCCTCATTTTCATCGTGCATTTATGTCCGAAGTGGAAATGATTTTCAATGTTAAATACCCCGCATTCGTAAAAACGCTAAGCTGAGATTAAGTGAAACAACTTGTGAAGTAAAACGACACGATCTTGCCAGACGGCGTATATGATTAGCGAAATTCGTTTCCAGGTAAAGCTACCAGGCTTTAGGTTGTTGAAGCTTACTGAATTAATCAGGATTTAAATTACCGGCCGATGAAATCCGAGGAGACGTAATTCAACCAGCCTGCTGCGCCTGTCCTACATGACCATATAACAAACTGACAACTCCCGTCGATTTCTCGATGCGCGACACGTTTAGGGAAGACGAACCTTGAATTCGCAGGTATACATCGAAGTTTTAAATATTGCGATACTAGTACTGGCGATCCGATTGCGAATTACCTATCGGATTTTGTCCAAGGCACCATCGATTATTCCTACGCTTCCTCGCATTTGCTGAATGTCGCCTAAGGCAATATTTATTCTTATACTTATCTCAAAAATGATTCTGCGGCGGCGCCTGAAATCATATTTACTTTCTTTACAGAAAAATGTCTTTCAGTTGGTAGTCAATTTGCATATTAAATTGCCAAATACCAGTGATGTCTTGCAATTTCTACAACGCTATTAGAACCACCGCATATATTAATCAATATGATCTTAAATTTTATGACTGATCTGATTCAATGATCATTTCAAACCAATAGTGAAATGCAGCTTTACATACAATGAATACAACTTACTGAAATAGTTATAGTAATAGTATTCCTATTACAGTTAGATAATATTTTTAACAGCTAGAAGTTGATTTAGTGTTCATAAATTATAAAAATTAGAGAATTTTTAAATAATGTTGATAAATTACCATTAAAATTTAAAAGCTATGTAAATTTTCTAAATATAATTTTATATAGAAATAGATTAATTTGTATACTTCTGGGATATTATAACACCGAAGTAATTTATCAATATTAATAAAAAAATTTGGATTCGATTGTAAGGAACATACTTAATCAGAGATATGAGGCTTTCACGGCCTGGCATCATACAGTTGTGTCTGTTGAGGCTTTCGAGTGTAAGCCGTGTCCTGAAGGAAGAGATTTCCCAACGTTTCGTCAGCATTGCAGCTAACTTCAACATACCATGCTCATGCGGCAAGGTTTACATCGGCGAAACTGGGAGGAGTGTGAGCACTCGTATCAAGGAACATGACCGGTGTGCCTGATTGGGCTACATTCAATCAGCCGTAGCCGAACACCGATTAACAACGGGACATACCATCCTCCTCAATGAGACCAAAGTTCTAGTCAGAACAAAAGGATACTTCCTAAGAAAACAGGGGGAATCATTGGAAATCAAGAAACATCCCAATAACATCAACAGGGACAAGGGGCACAGCCTGAGTCCAATATGGCACACACTCTTCCCAGTTTTTGAATTGTTCGGCCGCCCAAATAAAAAGACATCTTTTGATTGGTGCTCACCGAACCGTAACAATAAGTGAACCCACTATATAAGTGGAACGCAAAGCGACACACTTCAGTATCAGTGTGTCTCCAGACCCCCTGATGAAGTTAGCTGCAATGCTGACGAAACGTTGGGAAATCTCTTTCTTCAGGACACGGCTTACACCCGAAAGCCTCAACAGACACAACTGAACATGCTTAAGTTAAACAACTGTGTATTTCCCATTTTAATAATTTTAATAAATCGAAAGTGGTAATAAGTAATCGACGAAAGTAATAAGATTTTATTATTACTTAATTTTTGTCAAGTATATGGATCAATAACAAAAATTTATTCATTTTATGATTACATGAATGTTGTGGTATAATATATTTCTAATATAACGTAACATTACTTTCAAGTTTATAATGTTTGTGAATATAAATAGTTTGATGTATTTTTTAGAACTGATATACCTATTATTAACTGTTGATTCTTCATTTATTTATCTAAAGACGTTTGCTACCATTAAAGATACGAAGCAATTAATTTGCACCAGACTCTGTAAACGACAATAGAATAGGAGAACCGTCGACGACAATTACGAACAAGAGAAAGACTCGATGAAAACGATGGAAAGTGTCGCTCGAGTAGTCGACAAACTGCCGAGCAGTATATAGCCGTTGTTCATCCCGTGCGAACGATCTTAACGAGTTGAAACAACTTTAATTAAGCGCATTACGCTAGGCCGCCCCGCTGAACTTTGTCTATCGTGCTATGACACGAGGAAATAATGCCCTTTCAACCGCGTCACTCTGTGCGATCAAAATGTTCTACATTCATGCCAGGGAGAACGTATGATTCTGCGAAAACTATAACTGCACGAATGAGTTCCGTGACTTCATTCGCATCTGAATAAAATCATGTGCATCGATCTTCCTTTGTATGGTGATAACGCTAGAACGTACTTACAATACACGTTCAGTGCAACGAAAATCTGTCGATGTGGTTCACGACGACAGAAATTAACTCGAAATTCGATTTTTTTGAAATTTAAACTCCACCAGTACTGCGTTAGTCACGTGAGATTGTGACACAGACACGACAGAGATGGACCATGACACGTGACCGGGCTGTGGCAGAAGCGTAGGGGAATACCGCGGTAGAGGGGGAAATTAGAATGAAGGAACAAGTTTTGATCTGGCGAATATGCTTAAACATCCCAAATACATGAAAAACAAATTTTTACGCACAATTACGCTGTCGCGCATCATAGTGGAATCTGTTGTTATTCACTGTTTTACAAAAACCTTTATTATTTCATATTGCCGTTTATTACGAATGTGGATGAAAATCGTAAAAAATTTTTATGATAATATTATTTATAGGTTTATTTGAAGATATAAACAGCCACCAAATCAGTTTAAAAATTTATACACTCATTTTGAATATACAGTTATTCGTAGAATTGGGTACGCATAATTGCAGGGCATATAAGTCTTCTTTGTTGAGAAAAATAAGAAAAAACAGTGTTTTGCTTAATCAAGTATATTGTACGACTTGAAAACACGAATAAAGTGTTCATGTCATTTTATCAATAAAAATATAAGAAGTATACATAATAGATGTTGCTTAAAGATTATAACTTTTTAAATTTTACGATATTTATTTTTTAAATTCTTCCAATGCCTTATGCCTTTCGTGGTTCGTTTGCTATGTAACGTTTCATTGTTAATTTACACTGTTTATAACTCGAGATTTATATTGTAGTTTCAAAAAAAAAAAAAACAAAAGTAATGTATTTATAGAAAAGTTTAGTTACACAGTGGCGCTATCACAGTGTGTCGTTGAGGAAATACTGAATGGATCCCAACTTATCATGCAACGGATTATTATAGCTATAAGCTTGTTGACTCATTGTGCAATGAAACAGAACAAAGGAAACACTTGTTACATAGTGTTGTTGATGAAATTAATCAGAACATGTGCGAAATTGTAATCGAAAATTTCTCGAAAAGAACCAATATTTATACATTTGTCAGACATGATTTTCCATATTTAATCGGGGATTGCGTATTTTAATACTCAATAGAAATCCAAACATGAAACCAATGCAAAAGTCGTTTTGTTTAAAGTTTAAATGCGACGTTCAATTTAGGCTAGCCTTTATTACAAAAATATTAATATAAATGTGAACGTGTTTGTCGTTTCATAGTGTACAAAATGAACATATTAAATCCATTAGGTTTAATCATACTCACACATTTAGAACATTTTTTTTTGGCAATATCTATTGTCATTTCAGTTGTTAGAAATATTAAAAAGTTTTCTAATGCAATGTTATATTAGGTAAAATTCTTTTCACTTTTATTTCTTTGTACTTTTATTTTATTTGGTCGTATTTGGTAAAATTGCAAAAGAATCCACCCTTTTATTAATATATGTCTAAAATATCATTAGCGCTTATACCATATTCTTCTAATACACATACAATATTGTTTTTCATATTGAACTTACGCTCAAATAATTCGCTCAACAATCAAGTCCACAATTTTAATCGAATATTTTCCGTCACTGATAATACTTAAGTAATACGTGGACAACATGAAATTAGTTTTTGAATAAGAGTACCAAAATTTGTAGTAGAAGAAAAATTAGAACTGAAAAGTTAATAATGTAATGTAATGTAATGTAATGTAATGTAATGTA